>JAODAL010038509.1:0-39131 GCA_025379985.1 Phyllomedusa bahiana
TTGTGATTTTTTTTGGTCAGTTTTGCCCTCCAAACTGCCCAGGGAATTTTATAGGAAGCGATCAAAGGGGCGGCATCACTGCGTGTCATATAAAACACACATTGTATAAAAGACCAAACCAAGCCCCCTCTGCATTTTTAACATGGCACAACGTTCTACAGCACCCTGCGGGCTCTGTGCAGCCTGGAAATCTGTTTTTTAACGCGATCGTGCCGAAGTAATTCGAACAAACAAATTTTGTCAAAAATTTTCAGCAAAAATGACCGAACGAATTTTTGAGAAATTCGCCCATCTCTAGGACACACATAAATAAAAACAACAAAAAAAAACAAAAAAAAGAACAAAACAAGCTCAAAAAACTTTTTAAAGAAACTTTTTGAGCTATAATTTTCTTTAATTCCTTTGGGACAAACAAAAACCATAAAATGGACCAAAAGCCTCACGTAACAACTTTTTTGTACCCCTATCAACCCACAATTCTCTATTCTTTCCAGAATACACCCCCTTAATTCTGCAAACCCAATGTCCCTCTTTTTTTCCAATCGACCAGTGAGTTTCACCATGTCTACCTCCCTCTTCATTTTTAAAACATCATCCCTTTCCTTTTTCATAAACTCGGATAACTGATTTGTGTTCATTTAAACGAGTCTTTATTTGTCTCGGTCGTCCAATATGTTTTCCCACAAGGGCATTTAATCAAAACACACATACAGCTTCACAAGTGTGGAACCCCTATTCTAACTGGAAACCTTTAGTGGGATTAAAACATGTTTCCCCCTTTTTAGGAGGAACATTTTTGAAAGGAACACGCAAAGGTACCGATACAGGCATTTTTTTTTCTTTAACGTATTTTTATTGAAAAATTCAACAGTTACAATATAAAGAAAAGCAACAAAATACTCATAGAACCAGGGATACAGTTGACCAAAGCACTCAATACTTTATCTCTAAATTACATTAAGGTTCCTACGTCCACCTTAACCATTTGTGTTCAGGTAGCATTATTGACTCACAAACGCATTGGGTCCCGGCAGTCTGACACACGATCGAAAAAGCAAATTTACAACAACTTCAAACTAATAACGAACACTAACCAGCAGAAAGACAAGACCAACCGGGGGGGGATAATGTGGGGGGAGAGAATAACACTCTTATACGGGGGCTAAATCGATACACTTTTGAAGCCGTAGTAGGGGAAACATACCATATGTCCCAGACTACCTTAAACCTACAAACCCGATCCTGAACAAGGGCCGTCAGGATTCCATTCTACGCACTTCTTGAATTCTGTGACAAAGATCTAACCTGGAAGGGGGAGAGCTGACTTCCAATTTCTTGAGATTAAGCATTTAGCTGCAGTAAGAAAATACAAAATCAATTGTCTTGTATTTTTCCCCAGTCTGTGGGCAAGAGGTTGAGCAAAAACATTTTGGGGTCAAGGGGGAAACGAACATCCAGCACCTCCACCAACAGGGCTCGGACCGACTCCCAGAACGGCCGGATCTGTCCACATTCCCAAAAAATATGGAACAGATGGGCCCCTCCCACCTGGCATCTCCAGCAGTGGTCCGAGACCAGTGGATTGAACTTATGAATTAGAGAAGGGTGTGGTACCAACAAAGTAGTATTTTATATTGGTTTTCCTTATGTAGTATGCATGTTGACGTCTTAGAGGTCCCTCTCCATATTGTCTGCCATTCCTCCTCAGTCAGTGGTGTACCTAAATATCTATCCCACTTCTCCATATATTTATGCGTGGGGAAATCCTCAGGATCTGGGTCAAGTAATATATGGTATATAGCTGATATGAGGCCCTTCGTGGAGGTGCTGGTCCTGCACAGGGTCTCAAACCTGGTAAGAGTAGGTACCCCTTCCGTCCCAGAAAGCTGGCGAAGAAAATGGCCGACCTGCAAGTAAGAGAAATAAACTACGTCTGGTAAACCAAAGGAGGACTTAATGGCCTCGAAAGTCATCAGTTTCCTTGTTCGGGGCTCCACCAAGTCTGCAAACCGAAATAGCTGTTTGTCATACCAAAATTTATAACTGCCTGATGACAGACTATCGGGAAGTTGAGGCTGGAAGAGGAATGAGGTCATAGGTGAGGCCACTGAACTTAGGCCAAAACGCTTTGAGCATATCAGCCACACCTTCCGCAGGAGGGCCATTGGCCCGAGTAGGGGCCTATCTATCTGGTTGTGCGAAGTTCCCCACAGCAACGAGTTGGGTGTATAATGGGGCAGCCATAGTTTTTCAATCTCAGCCCACGCTGAATAGGCGTGTAAAGAGGACCATCCAATAATCCTATCTCAACTGCGACGCCCAGAAATATTAAGTAAATCAGGGACCCCCAATCCCCTCTAGACTTAGAAGCCAAAACAGCTCTTCGGACCCTTTTCCCTTTTTGGGGGGCCCCATATAAATTTGATTAGGCTCCCTGTAACGACCTTAACCCCCCGGGAACCGGGGTAGGTAAGACCTCAAAGAAATACATTAGTTTTGGGAAGAGGGTCATCTTAACCCGCCGCCTCTTCCCCAAACCAAGAAAGTGGAGTCGCCCCTTTTTGGGTTAACAAGTTTTTTAAGTTCCAAAGAACAATTTTTAGGGTGTTATGGGAAGAACGAGGAATATGCAGCCTCAGTTTAACCCTAGATACTTCGTCTCCTTTTTCCATTTTATACCCAAAGCTCACCCGGGTTTTGCAACCGAGGAACGGGGGATGTAAATGGGGTAAAAGCCTCCGTTTTTCGGTTTTGGGACTTAATCCAAAGCACCGAATCCCCCAAAAGAATTTAAATTTGGCAGGTCCCCCTGAGGCGCATCAGAGAGAGTAAGATATCATCCGCGAAAAAGGAGAGCTTAAACCCAAATTACGGACCATCACCCCCTTGATATCGGGGTTAAAGGGGGACACGGCCCCAAAGGGTTCTAAACAATACAAATAAGAGGGCGAAGGGGGCGATACACAGTTTTTAAAACCCTTTCTCGTTTTTTTTCTTTTTTTCAAAAACGGCCCTTTATTAGCTGTTTCCCAATAATCTTCCTTTTCTATAAATCCATTTTGGAACCTTCCTTAAACAGGTTCCATATTTGGGATCCGCTGCAATATCTTCCAATTTTTTTCGAATTACTTTTTAATTAGAGAGAATGCGCTAAAAAATGCAACAAAGCAAACCGCCATCTATTTTCTTGGACTTTACTCGCAAACTCTTTTCTAGGTATACATCAACCTGTTCTCCTACGGCTGTGACCCCCCGCTTCATCGTATCCACGTTAAAACAAATTTTGATGTTTTTTTTCCATTGACTGAAAAATGCCATCACCCGAGCATATACTTTTTGCCGAATAATTGGGACTTACATATGCCTTTAAAAGTGGCGGGGATGCTGACATTTTTCTTTTAAAACATATTGTTACAATCTTCCTTTGTATATAGGAGGACGTTAATCTATTTTTCCTTCCTCCTTTTTAACCCATAATTAGATAAGAAGCCCTCACTCTTATTATATAAACTCTTTAATGGTGGCATATAAAACCATCGATAAAGTGCCCCAACTCGGCCCCTCAAACCAGCCCAGAGGGGGAACACTCATCGACGAACGAAAGCCACACTTGCCCGGCAATAAGGGCATCTTCTTAAAAATTTTCTTTTTAAAAAAATTGAAATAAAATTTTAGCGTAGCTCGGGGATACCGGAGACCCCATAGATGAAACCTTGCACTGGGGGGAAAAAGAAACCCCAAATCTAAAAATTTTTTTGGTAAGTATAAGGTCAATAATTGCTAAAGGGAAAGGGAATTTCTCCCCTTTGATAATATAGATCCAAAACAATGCCTCTCTCACTGCCCTTTAAAATCCCCCTACAAAAAAAATTTGTATAAGGGGCTAAAATTTCCCAAATACATAAATATTCACCTTTTGTACAATCAATACTCCTATTTTCTTCAGGATTGACCCTATCTTGTAAAAAAATTTTTGGGGCCCCTTCACTTTTTTTGTAATATAGTAAGATACACTGGGCCCGGGGTTCTATAAAAATTTTGCCGGGCAGATAGGTCGGCCCGGGGGGACTGTAGAACTTTTGAATTTTTTGGAACAATGTACATATAGGGACCCTAGGGGGGGATTTAATAAGTAAAATTTTTACTCGTTTACAATAATCCCCTGGGTCTTGCATCCTAATATTATTAAATTTTTTTACTAAAATTCTTTTGTGGGGTCCGATGGTAATTTTTTTTAAACCGTTGATCAGCAAAGTTGTCTAACAAACCTCCTGTAGAAATTTTTCTGAACCTAATAAAAACCCAGGCTCCCCCCTGTCAGCTTTTTTTTTTAACAAGGGGGGGGGGGTCGTTTTTTAATCTGGGTAAGTGCCTGTCTTTCTTGTTTGATAGATTTTGCCCTTTTTATTTTTTTAAAACGTTTCCCCAACCTTGTGTGACTTCCGTGTAACCAGCTTTGGAATACATTTTGTGAGGCATTATTAACATCTGGGGCAAACGACTTCTTTTTTTAGCCTAGTATACACCTTTCTTTCGACATAGTTCGGAGATCCTATCCTGGAAAAATGATCTTCAATCGGATCCCCCTACAAAATTTATAAAAATCCACAGAAAATCAAAAAAGTTGTCTCCTGGGTAGGAACAAATTTTTCGTTTTCCATTACTGCTCGTTGGGCAGGTTAACGCTAGATAAATGTTACTAAAAAAGGTAATTTTTTCTGTTCCTTGTGCCCCTTCGGACCCATGACCCCTATTTTCCCGGGAGGGAAAACTTGTACCCCCTTACTCTCTCCATCGCCCCTTCTTCTAAAAAATCACATTTCCTGTCCTCTTTGACTGGATGTAGACTTTCCGACTGTTTTATCAGTCCTGATGATACCGCCCCCGCGATCAACTGTCTTCTGTTGCGATTCTGGGAATTTTTCTCTCACCCGCCCGGTGTATACACGATTAATCATATCCTTCGTTTTCCCCTCGAACTTCCCGACTTGTTTTGCAGGAGGAAGAAGCGGGAGCATGGAGAGAGTAAGAGTACAAGATTTTTCCCACCCCGGGAAAAACGGGGTCTCGGCCCAAGGGGGACAAGAAAGAAAGAACTCTACCCTCTTTAGTAGAACATTTCATCTAAGATGCTTTCACCCGACCAACGACAAAATGGGAAAAGGGGGCTAAAAATTTTGTTCCACCCAGGAGACCAAATGTTTTTACTTTTCTGTGGGTTTTATAAATTTTGTAGGGACCGATTGAAGTGCATTTTTTACGGATAAAAGACTCCGACATCTCAGAAAGTAAAGGGGTTAACTAGCTAAAAAATAGAATCAGTTTGACCCAGATGTTTAAAAAGCCTCACTAAATGTATTTTCCCAAAACTGGTTTCACAGGGAAATCCACAAGGTGGGAACGTTTAAAAAATGGGAAAGGGCAATAATTTTCTAAACAAGAAAGACAGGCACTTACCCAGATTAAACAACCCCCCCCTTGTTATTTAAAAAACTGACAAGGGGGGACCCGTTATTATGGATCAGAAAAAATCTACGGAGTAGCTAATAACTTGCTGATCAACAGGTTTTTTCAAAAAATTACCATCGGATCCCCCCAAAAAAAATTATAAAAAAATTGAGATAATACTTTCGGATGCAATGACCCGGGGGTTAAATTGATAAAACGAGAAAAAAAATTTACTTACAAACCCAAACCCCCGGGGTCCCTATCATGTGCATTTTTTCCCAAAATTCATAAGTTTTCTACAGCCCCCCCCGGGCCGACCTACCCTGCCCGGGCATTGATTTTTTAAACTAGAACCCCGGCATGTATCTTGACTCATATCTACAAAAAATGGGAAAGGGAGGGACCCAAAAAATTTTCCCAAAGAAAAACGGTAAATTCCCCTAAAGAGAATAGGAAATATTGTTTGAAACCGAGGGGGAATATTTATGTACCTTGGAAAATTAAGTCCCTCTTACAAAATTCCTTATGTAAGGGAGTAAAGGCAGGGGAGAGAGGCTTTGGGTTTTTGGGAAATCCTAAAATTATGGGAACGGAAAAAATTCCCTTTCCCTTATGCAATTACTTGCCCTTTATACTTCCCCCAAAAAATTTTTTAAATTTTGGGGGATACTTTCTTCCTCCATTTCAAGGTACATCTAGGGGGTCTCCGGTACCCCCCGACTACGTTTAAATTTTCATGAAATTTTTTTTTGGAAAATGAATAGTTAAAAGCATGCCCAAAATTTTGGGGGGGTTTAAGTCTGGCTGCATACGTCGATGACGTGTTCCTCCTCTGGTCTGGTTCTGAGACCGATTTGGGGCATTTTCATCGATGGAAATTTAAAAAGCCCACCCATTAAAAAGTTTACTACACAAAAGAGAAGAGGCTATCTAAAACTAGATGTAGGGTTTAAAAAGGAGGAAAAAAAAGATAGATTAACGCCCTTTCCCTATATACAAAAGAGACAGATTGTAACAAAAAGTTACATGAAATAGCCCAGCATGCCCCCGAAAGCCCTTTTAAAGGCATTTTTAAAAGTCCCAATTCCTACGAGCAAGACGTATATGCTCGGGGGATGAGCACTAATTTTAAATCAAATGGAAAAAAAACATCCAAAAATTTGTTTTAACGGGGGTACGATAAGCGGGGGCCCCAGCCGTAAAGGGGAACAGGGGTTTCATGTATAAAACCCAGAAAAGAGTTACGCGAGTAAAAAATCCAAGAAAGATTAAAAATGGCGGTTTTGAAATTTTTTTAGCACCCTTTTCCCCGCAAAACTGCTCTAATTTTAAAAAAATAATTTTTAAAAAATTGGGAAAATATTTCAGCGGATCCTAAGTATGGATACCTGTTTAAGGAAGGTTTAAAATTTATTTATTTAAAAGGGAAACATTTGGAAAACAGCAAAAAAGGGTTTCCCAAAAATTTTAAAAAAAAAAAAAAACAAAAGAAAAATTTAAAAAAATGCCCGTTTTCGGTACCTTTTCGTGGGCCCATCTTTAGAACTGTTTCCCCATAATAAAGGGGGAACATGTTTCCAACCCACTTAAAGGTTTTTTCCCCGTTAAATCAGAGGGTTCCACACTTTTGATAGCTGTAATGTCGGTAAACATAAAAACGGACAGACCAGCAAAAAAATAAAGACCCCGTTTAAATTTAAATCAAACCCAAGGGGTTTCAGTTATCCGACAGTTTATTAAAAAGGAAAGGGGTGAAAGGGAAAAAATGAAAGGGAGGTAACATGGGGAAACCTCAAATGGCTCAGCATTGGGAAAAAAAAGGGGGCATAGGGTACAGAATTAAGGGGGTTTATTCTGGAAAAAATAGAGAAAATTTTGGGGGTTTATAAGGATACAAAAAATTTCTTTGCCCTGAGGCTTTTTGGATTCCCAAATTTTATGGATTTTGTTAGCTCCTAAAGGGAAATTTAAAGAAAAATTTTTAGCCCAAAAAATGGTTTTTTTTTTAAAATTTTTTTTCTTGACTTGTTCTTGTTCTTTTTTTTGTTTTTATTGTTGTTTTTTTTTATCTTATGTGCGTTCCTTTAAAAGGGACGCCCACATCGATGTGGCATGCTTGAAAAAGAGGGAGTTGATTCCCCGAAACGTCGCAAAACTGACTGCGCCCCAGCCCGGGCTCCTGGCCCTACCTCCTGGGAAACCCTGTCGGGAGTAAGACCGGGATGGCCCATGGACGGTAACACCTGAACGGCCATCAGCCGCAACTTAAAATTTGAGTATCCTATTACTATTTTGCTATATTGCATAACGCCAAATACGGGCAGATTTATGCTTTTTTAACAGTGGAAAGAATAAAAGTATATGTTTTAAGATATAGCTGGATTACCTGTTGGTATTGCTGCAATTGTTTATATGGGAGAGAGAGATCCCATGTCTGTGCTATGAAAGGAAGGATACTCGGACAAACTTAGTGGCCAAGCTTTTGCTATATGTAATACAGTGACATACACATAAGACAGTCACGTGATTTTAGCAGCCCTAGACCCTCGTTGGCGACGTTTTTGACCCCCTCTGTGCTCTGCACTGATTGGCTGGCCACCAGAACTGAAGGAAGCAGCTGAAAAAGGCACCGAATGCCTGTGCCAAACCTGAACGTTTTACCGAACTTGCGGCCAAAAATTTAGTTGGGCTCGAGTTCGGAGAAAACGTAAAATTCGTGCCGAACTAACCATTTTCAGAACGGTTGGGCTCAACACTATATAGGAGGTATCAGGTAAGAACACTGGGTCCGGAGTAAGTAATGGCTGGTGCTTAGGGGTAAAAGAGAGCAAGTCTAGGATGGAGGTAAACGGCCACAGAAGGATCTGTAGTTGTGGGGAGGTGAGAAGAGAGATGTCTGTGTTGTATGGAGCGCAGCTGGCTAGTGTTCTTTCAGTGTATTTTTTACCATTTTTTTTTGTGTTAGACATAGAGGTGTCTGACAGACACCTCACCGTTACTAGTGTTGGGGCGTCTGCTAGCCATAGGTGTTTTTTTCCCCCTTTTACTATTACCCCAGTACTCATCACTGAATGGGTACTGGGAAGAGCTGGGTTACCATCAAAAACGCACCCTCTAATTTGAAATTCTGGGGGAACTGCAGGCTGGATTTTTAGGGTGGGAAGAGCCCGATATCCATGGATCTTCCCATCCCAATAGTATTACCGTGTTGCTGGTTTTACCTTGGCTGGTTATGAATTTTTTTTTATTATTTATTGGAAGTCTATAAATAGACTTTTAAAAGTATAAAAAATAATAAAAACTATTAAAACTTCAAATCCCCCTCCTTTTGCTATTTCCCAAATAAAAGTTACACATAACTGGCATCACAGAATCCATAAAAGCCCAATATATTAAAAGCTACCATCATTTATCCAGTACACTGAACACCGTAGAAGGAAAAAAAAATCCAAATGCCAAAATTGCCATTTTTTTGGTCCTTTTATGTACCCTCATAATTGGATCAAAAAGTGGCATGGATCCCAAAATAATACCAATAAAGACTGCACTTCAAAATGTGCCCTCACTTTGGACCATTGGTGGAAAAACAAAAAAGATAGTGGTCCCAGAAAATGTTGCTACAGCGCATATTTAAGAATTACATCACTGGAATCATATCGAACTGCAGATTACAGATAATACTGATTTAAACCGAACAGTGAATGCTATACAAATAAAATATGGCGCAAGTAAGTTTTTTTCACATTTCACCACACTATAATTTTTTTTCGGTTTCCCATAAAAAAACAATCCTTCATATGTCTATATAGATGGAAAAATATCAATTTATGGCTTTTGGAAGGTGGGGGAAACAAAAAAAGAAGAGCCATATTATTAGGACAACACAGTGGATTCAATGCTGATCCAACATAGTCCAATAAGTCCATCATAGTCCATCAGGGAAATCTTTAGAAATAAACAGAAACACTACAAAAAGCGTAGCATAAACTCCATTACCTGCATCCCCATAAAGATCATGCCTGCAGCTGATCTTATGGGGTGGAAGGGATAAAGTTCGGACTGCACAATATGATCATGAGGGATATATGCCATAATCATAGCACAGTCTCCAAAGGTTAGGTCTCTGTTTCCCCTACTCACCTAAGTGACTGTGCCTCTAAGGTATGGCCTGTAGTTACTCTGCCGCCCTTCCTCCCCACCATTATATCATGTGGTCTAATATCAACACATAATACAACCCCCACTTATCACCCCATAACCTCCCTCCCCCCCCGCACCACCAATCACACGGGTACAAGGGTCGGAACAGGGAAAGTGGTGCTGTAAAATGTGAGGATTGTAAGATATTTGTGTGCAAATTCTGCAGGAATGATTCGTGGTTGGGCGAACTCATCATGGTATTTTGGCCCAGATGGAGAAGAAAGGAGAAGTGAATGATGCATCAGAGAAGACACTGGAGTCACTGGATAATTACTTATATGTTTGCAAAAGTAATTTGTACAACTGCTGGCTACTACTATATAGTCAAGGAATAGAGGTAATATTGGTCTTTGTATACTGATCTTTATTCATTAAAGTATAGGGATATTATACAGTTACTTTGTGGTAATAATTTGTGGTCGTATTTTGACGGTATAATTGGGTCCTTATGTAGTAGCACTATTGGTAATGTTGGTATTGGTAGTGGGATTTGATTAGTAGCAGTATGATAGTGATATATACAGTATAGTGAGGTATTTGCTCCTTGCATTATTTAGTAACTGTCTAAATATTATTGAGAGGTACCACTAAATATTTGTGGTGGGTGGGGAGGGGTAACGTTGAAAGAGGGGCATTCAAAAGTTTGATATCGGGTCCAGTCTTCTCTTGTTATGTCATTGCAGACATTTAACAGACACCGGATTGTGGTGTCATTTTTCCCTGTCCCTGTCAATATTTCACCTTTAGCATGAAATTCAATAACTGTTTATTGAGTGATACCTGCTACAGTCAGAGCAATAACACTTATTATTGGCTTGAAATGTCTAGTACATTTCTGGCATACAGAAAACATTTACATGAGTCTGAACTGATAGTTTTAACCACTAAATCTTGCAATATTCAAATGTTTTTGGTAGGTTAATAAAAAAAAAAAAAAAAAATCAGATTTGATCGCTTTCAGGCATATACAGTTGCTTTTCTACAACCGTATTGTAACACCCAGATCTCCCACATATTTTTGGGACCACATTCTGGTTCTTTTGACCTGCTAGAGGTTTACGTATTGTACAAATAATTTGGGAGCCAAAAAGCACTTTATACATGTTTTATGCCCGTCTAAAACTGGCCCTAGTTATTGGGTGTTAGGGATTAATGATTATTATTTAGGATTAGGGCTTGTATAGGGATAAACACATTAACCTATTAAATAAAATTGAAATATTGTAAAGAGGTCTATAAGAAAGTAAATGCTTCTCATGAATTTAAAGCAATAAGGGCCCTTGGCTTAATGCTCCTGGGCTTTCTTCTCAAATCCTATTGCATGATCAGCTAACTTGATAACCATGTTTACGTTGGGCTCCCCACTCTATCAGCATCTGAATACTTTGTTTCTGCAGGCCAGGTTGGAGGTTTGATTAATCCCCATACCTACATACATTTATGTTTTCACATGTACTGTAATTATTGTGTGCTACAGACTAATTTATTTGTTTTTGAACTGTAAAAAAAAAATCTGATTAAACAAAAAATGTCTGACATATTTCTGTTGTTTTGTTGTGTCTTTAACACATGGACCCATGTTTGTAGTCATTGGTGATATGTAAGAGCCCCTGACCCTACTTTTTTCCAGAGTACATGTCTTGTACGTAGGGCACCTGCTTGAGAATATATTTTAGTTACATATGAAAATTTTCAAACAATGTTTGCTCTTAATCATAACTTGATGCAAAGTTTCATGAAGGTGGTTATACTTTTAACAATATGAAAATAAAAATTCAGCTCACTAATAAAGGGTGCACGTGTTCTTAAAGGGGTTTTATCGTTACAAAGATCATATCTCAGATTATGGGGACAGTAAAAATAAGCACTTTTGTAATTGGGTTGCATTACCTCAGTCACTTGGTTTAGCAGATATCAGCTTCTCTGTAAATCTGTATTCTGTTTCTGCTGTTGCTCTGTTGCTGGTCGGAACGCCCCCTGGTCGATTCCCTAGACACGCCCCCTGCACTGTGATTGGCTGGCTGACATTTCATTCAGCCTGTTGGGATACGCCCCTAGACAGGAAACGCCCCGGCCATGCCCCCTGCGCTGTGATTGGCTGCCTGCACACTCTGTGTTTACTCCCCTCTGAGCTGTTAAAATTGATAGTGAAACCAAGAGCTGCTGGCTCTATACTCCTCTCCCAGCTCTATGGTGATGATCTGGGCAATGACTGCCTGTTTAAAGGGCTTTTGCCAAGAGGTTGTTTCACCTCCTCACAGGTCCAGTCCTTAAGCTGCTACTTTGAAAAGAGGGTGTTCTGTTCCTCAGGGCTAATGCAAGCCCCGCCTCCTTATGACGTCATCATTTGTAGTGTAGAACATAAGGATTCAACACTGTGTCTTCATAAGCTGCTTGTATAGGGCAGTGCTTAGCTGATCCCCTCTGCAAGATAAAGGTTAGGAGTTCAAGTCCCATCAGTATTTTTTTTTTCTTTTATAAATTGTACACATGTAAAGATATGAAAATATATGTGTAGACATCTATAATTTAATTCATATACACACACAAAGCTCCCCTATATAGTGTCCTCACAGTAGTCACACCAAGCACTTCCAACATATGTGATACAGTGCATATATTCTGGGGGATGAGATATGATATAGGGGAGCCCTGTATGTGTATATATATAATTATAGAGATTGACATATATATTTTAGGTCTCTCTACATATGTGTAGAATTTAGGGGGAAAAAAAATATACTCTGTGAGGGGACTAGAACTCCAAACCCCTTCGTTATAAAAGCAATACTCTACCACTGCTTACTGCTCTACCGCTGTACCAACAGCCCAAGTTAGGTACAAGCTGAGCAGGGTCTTCTCTCAAAGCTGAGTGCTTCTCCTCCATTGTGTTCACTCACATGTCCCTGACAGGAAGCAGAGATCTTTACTTGAAGCTGACATTTGTAGTTGAGTAAAGGTCTCTGCCTGTTGTCAGTACAATTTGGGTGAACACCACTAGAAGTTAAAGCTGCTGGCTTTCAGCATCATTTGTGTGTAAACTAAGACATATGACAGGTCTTGCTGGTGTTTGGAGCCTTAAGGCTGCAGACATAAGAAGCATGCAGGAGGCTACAGAGCTGTTATATCCAGACAACCTTCTGCATCCCCTGCTTCATACAAAATGATGATGTCACAGTTCTTCAGTGAGGGATGACACGCCTCCTGGGAGGAGAGACATGCCTCCTGGGAGGAGAGACACGCCTGCTGAGAGGAGAGACACGCCTGCTGACAGGAGAGACACGCCTCCTGGGAGGAGAGACACGCCTGCTGAGAGGAGAGACACGCCCCTGGATTTCAAACTCAATCTGAGAAAATTAGCTGAACAGCCCAAACAGCTCAAACGATAACACCCCTTTAACCAAGCTCCTGAACGCTGTAATTCCAGAAATACACATATGAAAATATCAGACCAGAACTCCGACTGTAAAACCAAAATCTTTATTCCTTTTAGTTTAAAAGCATAGCACAGAGATCCACACAATACAAGTATAAAAGGGAAAAGTTTGCTTAATCATTTCAGACAACAGATATGCCCTTAAAGGGTTTTTTTCACCATGTGTTTTCACAAAGCCACAGCCAGCTTCAGACCCACACTTCCTGGTTAGGTTGTAGGTGGATCTACAGCAGTGATTGGCATATCAAGGTCTGCTATTCCTGGCTATACCTGTAACAGTGACGTGAACGTAGGAAGTTTGTAATCTGTAATGCACAAAACTACACAAAGCTACCACTTTGTTGCACAAAGCTACTTTTAACTGGGTGTAATGCACCATAAATGTTTTTAAATAGGCTACGCTAGTACAGCCCACAGTATGATAGAATGCATTGATTACAACTGATATAATATTTAAAATTCTTTTACTATAATCTATTATAGTTATCAATGATTTTACTTGGTTCTGCATACTTACGACATAAACATCGTGTTAAACTTTATCTGTAGAAACCCTTACAACATAACCAAGTCTTACTACATGGACTTTCACAAATCATACTTTGAGACAATAGAGTGTGTAAGGTGGGCGTCTTTTCTTTTTGTAAATCTAGCCATTTATTAATATCTCACTGAAAACATTATCATGCATAAGAAGGGGTAAGAGATGGACGAATCGATTCTAACGAAGTGGAATTCGTTTAGAATTTCATGAAGGCGAAGTTTAGGGTGATTCGCGGGAACAAAGCGTCTTTTTTATTGACAAAATGGCCGCGAGCAAATGGCGTTACATGGGGCAGGAAACTCTGGGAGGAAGAAAGGAACACTCTCAATGACATGTGCAGACATGAATCCAATCAGCGACCGGCGGGCTTCTGTGACATCACAGCCCTATAAATACGGACGCTATCCACAATCCTCACACTTCTCACTGCCTGTCCTGGCATAAGCATCTAGCCTGCTGCTGCTGCACTATATTGAAGATATTATAAAACACACTCATTGTATCAGCGACTGGGGGGAAAGACCATTACAAGTGTGTGTCATTTGCACACTTGCTTCTCAACAAGCGTTATTATCTATCTGCTGCTGCACTATATTGCACTCATTATAAAACAAACTTGTTTTATCAGCGACTGGGGGGAAAGACCATTACAAGTGTGTGTCATTTGCACATTTGTTATTTAACCAGCGTTATTATTTTCTTGTAGTTTGTGGCGTATTCTCCCTAAGGCCATGTTCACACGGCTTATTTGGGCACTGATTGGAGCCGTACTGCGTGTCGTATTTGCGCTGCAGTACGGCTCCAATCCATCTCAGTCATTACGGTAATCCACAGTTCTCCTAGAGAACTATGGATTCCGTCTCTTCTCCCCGCTCGGTTAATCCGCCGCGGGGGGGAGAATGGGACTTGTTAATTATTTCCGGCGCGTACGCGCCATATATAATGGCAGACTAGGGGGCCGGCGCGCTGCCGGCCCCTCGCCCCGCCCCCGCCCCGCCCCTGCCCCGCCCCTTATTTTATATGATATTTCATACACAAGGCTTAATATAACTTCTTGATTGTGGAGTAATTTGTACAAAATACAGGGTGTCTGTATTTTTTGGTCCTTTATACGCCTAATTTACATCTGGTTTTTCTGTACGATATTTCATACACAAGGCTTAATATAACTTCTTGATTGTGCGGTAATTTGTACAAAAATACAGGGTGTCTTACTTTTTTGTTCTCTATACGCCTAATTTACATCTGGTTTTTCTGTACGATATTTCATACACAAAGCTTAATCTAACTTCTTGATTGTGCGGTAATTTGTACAAAAACACAGAGTGTCTTTACTTTTTTGTCCTCAATACACCTAATTTACATCTGTTTTTTCTGTCTGATATTTCATACACAAGGCTTAATATAACTTCTTGATTGTGCGGTAATTTGTACAAAAATACAGGGTGTCTTTACTTTTTTGTCCTCTATACGCCTAATTTACATCTGGTTTTTCTGTACGATATTTCATACACAAGGCTTAATATAACTTCTTGATTGTGCGGTAATTTGTACAAAAATACAGGACGTGTTTATTTCTGCCACATACATGCCTGAAATCCATCAACTTCAGACTGGTGGGGGTATTTTAATCTGTAGCCAAGAGTTAATTCACTTTTTGTGGAGAATTCTTTGTCAAATCCAGTGTTTGTGTATTTCAGTCCTACATACATCTCAAATCCAGCCACTCCAGTCTCTTGGGATATTGCTATCTGTGGAAAACAGTAATTTTTTTCAATTATTGTGGTGATTCTGTTAAATGCTGATGCATGTAGAGCCCGCCCAAAAGTGAAGAGGGTGTCATCAGTAATTTTGCATTGACGTCACTAATCATTTTGTCATTTCTTTGATCCTTCAGTGTCTGCTTTCAAATGGTCAATAATCCATCATTGCTAAAGCCAAAAAGAAACAGGAGTTGATCCACAAAATAAGTAAATGGAATATTTGCATGCGTTCTGTGTTTTGTATCCACTCCTGCTTTTGACTAACTACTCATCTGACAATCCTGATATAAACAAAGGACCAGGTCATACTAGCTTTACGGCTTCTCCAAAAACACAATTGGTTGTGTTTGTCCTTTTTATTCCTTGTGACAGATTAAAAGAAGGGGAAAACCAAACATAGTGGCAATGTCATAGAGTGGTGGATGGTGGAAACCGCACTAGAAAACCACAGGGTGGTCAACTGAGAGAGTGGTCAGTTGGCAGCAGCATGAGTAGGCCACAGAGTGGCAACTGACAGATTGTGGAGGTGGCAGCATCATGATTAGGCCACAGCCTGGCACAAGTACACAGTGTGGAGGTGGCGGCAGCAACAGCAGCAGCATCAGGCTGGAGAGTTGCACAATGTCATAATTTTGAGGTAGCGGCAGCTAGGTGACATAATTAGAGATGGGCGAATTTCTAAAAAATTAGATTCGCCGAATTTTCCAACAAAATTCGTTTCGACCCGAATACGCGTTAAAAAACAGCTATTTCCTGGCTGCAGAGAGCCTGTAGGGTGCTGTAGAACATTGTGCAATGCTTAAATATGCAGAGGGAGCTTGGTTTCGTCTTCATACAATGCTGTGTTTTAGTATGACACGCACATGACTGGCGCCGCTCTTAGAATCGCTTCACTCGAAAATTCCCTGGGCACTTACGGGGGCAAAACTGACCACAAAACTGAAGCGGGAATGCAGCCTGATAAAGTCATGGCAGCCCCTACACATCTGGTATGATGGAGCAGTACTTGTGGAGGCTGAGATGGTGGTGGTGGAGGAGGAGGCGGACATTGGCGCAGGAGCAGCAGTTTGACAACATGGAGGAGAAAGCGTCATATCCTGTCCAAGTTGTTGGTGTGGCTGGGCAGGAAGCACATTCACCCAGTGGGCCATAAAGGACATGTATTAGCCCTGACCGTAGTTACAGCTCCACATGTCCGCGCTGCCGTGCACCTTGGAACAAACCGATAAGCTCAAGGATTGGCCCACCTTCTGTTTTACATATTTTTGAAGGGCTGGTACTGCCTTTTAGGAAAAGAAATTACGGCTTGGAACTCTACACCTCGGCTCGGCACAGGCCTTTAATTCTCTGAACGGTGAAGAGTCCACCATTTGGAAAGGGAGGGACTGCAGTACCAACAGCTTCTGCATCTTAGGATGGTTGGACACATACTGTTGTCTTTTGGCAATCGCCTCGTTGAACGACTGCTGGCGCCATGAGTAGCGAGGAGCAGGAGCATCTGGACCGGGAGATGATGGCAAAGAGGAACAGCTCCCTTCTGCAGAGGTGGTAGAGCCTTGACTGGCTGAAATGGCATGCATACCACTGGGCGCTGCATTTGAGCCACGTTTCTCCCAGGGCACCGGATGGTGACGCTGCATGTGTTGACACAGGGCCATGGTGCCAATGTTAGCTCCCTGGCCACGCTCACTTTCTGCCCACAGATTCAACATATACCCATGTTCGGCTCCTCCGGTGTCAGCAAAAAACTGCCACACTGCTGACTAGCTGATTTTACCGCCAACGCTCCGCACTGAGTGACTATTACCGCCGCTGCCTCGCTGAGCCCCTTTGCCGCTACTTACTTGAATCTGAGAAGCGGGTTTTCTACCCGTGGCTGTTTGGCTCCCGACCTCGCACTACTGCTACCCTCCTGACTTACAGCCACACTACCCACTTGCTGGCTGCGCCGCTGCCTGATGCGCAAGCTGACTCCCTCTTCTCCTGAAGATGATGAAGCCTTTGCTTCACCCGGCTCCCAAGTGCGGTCAGCTACGTCATCATCGATTATTGTTGGATCTTCACTGGTGTCCTCCTCAATGATCTTGGTATGCAGAAGCTGAACCCTCACAACATGACCTCCCATGCCACTCTCCACATCCATACTTTGCCACCTACTGCAAGAAGCAGGGGATATTGGCACCATTTCTTTGCTGCCAAGTAGCTGCTGACTGTCCTCAAATTGTTCATCCTGGCTGTATAGTGGCGCTGAGCCCAGACCACATAATAGATCTCTGGCTGAGGGAACCGGATGGGACAGAGGCGGGTTGAAGAAAGGTGACAGCCGCTGAGCTGTTACTGGGCCATGCCAACTAAGGGTTCTGTCTGACGTTCCCACCGACTCTTGGCTGGGGTTGTCAGATGTCATCTGGGAGGAAGTGGATGACCTAGTCAACCAATAAAGAACACTAGGGTTGCTGGTCAACACACGGCTGCTAGATGACACCAGCAGTTGTGGCCTCACCGAGTGACCCCTGCTGCAACGTCCCCTTACTGTGCCGTGACCTGTGCCTGCTCCAGGAATGTTTGTGCCACTACCACATACTGTTTGTTCAAAAATTTACAGACTCTTTTTAATGAAGATATCTGTATATGATAAATACACACCCTGTATTTGACTCCAAATGAACCCACTAACAGGCTTGGGTAACCCTTGGATATAAATTGCGCTACAGAAATCACCAGGAAAAAATTAACTGGTATGTGGCGTGTAAAAAAGCGGGTAGCGCTGCTGGCCGCGGGACGAGCCCTCTGTACTCACCACACCACGTTCCTGCTCCGTCCACGTCCTCTGCCGGCCGAGGCCCGCGCGCTCGCTCGTTCTTGTAAATTTAAAGGGCCAGCGTGCCGGTAATTGGCTAATTGCCGGGCGCTGCCCCTACATATTGGTTCGGCCCACGGTGCTTCCCTACCGGATCTATGTTGCCTCGTGCCCTAGAAAAAGCGTTCTTTAAGTGTGTTCTTGCCTTGCCGTGTACCAGACCTCTATCTACATTTCTTGATTCCGAACCTTTGCCGCCTGCCCTGACCTTCCTGCCTGCCCACAAATACGGTTCTTGTCTCACGATTCTGTACCTCGCTGAACCTCGGCCGCCACCGCATGCCCGCCGCGTCAGGGGTAGCGACCTGGTGGAATCCCGCCGCAGCAAGTCCATCCCGCTTTGCGACGGGCTCTGGTGAAAACCGGGACCTACTTAGACTCCGCTCCCTGGAGCAGTTGTTGCCATCGCTTGCGGTGGTCCAGTGGATCCACTACCTAGCCGTTACATATTTTACTGACTGCAAAACACAAACACGCTTAATTAACTCTTGGATATAAATTGCGCTACAGAAATCACTAGGAAAAAATTAACTGGTATGTGGCATGTTCATTTTACTGAATAAGAAAGCACAAACAGGCTTAAATAACCCTTGGATATAAATTATGCTACAGAAATCACCAGGAAAAAATTAACTGGTATGTGGCGTGTAAAAACGCTGTGTATTTTACTGACTACAAAAGCACAAACACGCCTTTTTAACCCTTGGATATAAATTGCGCTACAGAAATCACCAGGAAAAAATTACCTGGTATGTGGCGTGTTAAACGCTGTGTATTTTACTGAATAAGAAAGCACAAACAGGCTTAAATAACCCTTGGATATAAATTACGCTACAGAAATCAACAGGAAAAATTTACTTGTCTTTGGCGTTTAAAAACACTGTTTATTTTCCTGAATATAAAAGCACAAACACGCTTAATTAACCCTTGGATATAAGTTGCGCTAAAGAAATCAGCAGCAAAAAATTAACTGGTATGTGGTGTGTAAAAAAGCCGTTTCTTTTACTGAATACAAAAGCACAAACAGGCTTAGATAACCCTTGGATATAAATTGTGCTACAGAATTCAGCAGGAAAAAATTAACTGGTATGTGGCGTGTAAAAAAGCTGTTTCTTTTACTGAATACAAAAGCACAAACGGGCTTAGACAACCCTTGGATATTCAATGTGCTCCAGAACTGACCAGATGGCATTAAAATGTCTATGGGGCAGAATTGGACCCACACTGGACATCAATTACAATGCCCCACAAACTGAATCAAAATTATAACGGAAGAGGAGCAGTCTCTGATTAAAGCGGTGACACCCCACCCCCCAAATCACTGTTAAAAACTAATTTCTTTTGTGTGAGATCTCTGCGGAAGCTGCAGCAGCGGCACAACAAGGGCAGTGTGAGCAGCCAGCGTCACGTCCGGACTTATATAGTGCGGTGACGTCACAGAATCCCGCCGGTCTCTGATTGGCTTCATCTCTGCACATGTCATTGAGGGTCCTTCTTTCTTCCTCCCAGACTTCTCTGCCCCGTGTCACGCCATGTGCTTGCGGCCATTTTAGCAATTAAAAACATGCTTTGTTCCCGCGAATCCCCCCAAACTTCGACTTCGTGCAGAATCAAAGTTTTCCTGAAATTCTAAACGAATTCCACTTTGTTAGAATCGATTCGCCTATCTCTAGACATAATGAGGAGGTGGCAGTGACAGCAACATCAAGCCAGAGAGTGACATGGGTGAAATTAGTCCTGGATGATGACAGCAGCAGCTTAGGGAGACCTGCTGTGGTGTGATTGGTGGCATTGAGCAGCATCGAAGAAGGCTACATCAACAGCCACAGTGAAGAGTGGGGGATTGATGGTGGTGTCAATACCATGGTCCTGGTAATAGATGGTGGGTGTGAGAAGGAGCAGCTGGCAGCAGATTGATGGTGGCATCAGTTGACGGCGCGTGATCAGCATCAGAATGATAGTAGCCGAGGAGGTTTGCCGAAATGAATCCAGGGTTCTGAGTCTGTTGAGGAATGCTGCTTTTGTGGTGGGTACCTAAATCAGTCTAGGGGGGTCGCGGAATGAGATGAAAGCTGCTTCATCAACAACTCCAGACTCAGGTTGTGTTGATGATGGAGCGGGGTAGCTGGCTGACTCTATACCACCCATCCATTCACAGCAACCAGTGGGTAGTGGTATCTATGAGCGCTGATGAACCCACCCCTAGTAAGAAACTGCTAGGGGTTCTATGGACAGAGGGTGCAGATAGGGAGGTGGGCCAAGGATTACATCAGGAGGACTCTATGTAGTGAGCTGGTGTTGTCATTCTCCGCGTCCCCATTTGGAGATCTCGGTAATGAGGGTTCACATATACGATGGAGATGCAGAAGTTTTCCCTCCTTGCCGGATGGTTGAGCACATCAAGCTGGCACTTGAGCCAGGCAAAATACGCATGAAGCGGGCACAATTTATAGCTGCGCATAAGTGATCTGTCTGGAGGGACTCGTTCGCTCCTGTCTCCACTTGTGTTCTGCAACGGTGTTTCTTTTGTGTTCTGGGTCAGGCCCCCCTCTAGCTCTCCCCGGTAAAATAATGCGCCAACAAATTGCCAACACAGTCGCTTTTCTCACAGAGAACTGCCCCCGGTTAGCCATGTAATAACCCCCTTTATACCATGCAGTAGTCAGCATCTCAATAGCCTCCAGACAATAGTTAGACCTGTTGCCAGGTAGTTGCCTCTGCAGCCAATTGATAGTTGCCCCTGCAGTCGCCAGGTAAATATTACCTCCCTGGTTAACCAGATAGTAGGCCCCAGCCAAAGCAGTTCAAGACCAGGATAGTTGCACTCGTGTTAGCAGTGGACCCCCGCTTGTAGCCAGTTGCCCCGTGTAGTTCAAGTGTGCCCTTGTAGCCATTGTCCCCTGTGGCTCGTGTCCCCCTGTAGCCAGTGTCACTCCTTGGTAGTGCAGTTTGCCATCCTGCACTACAGTTGTACCCGTCGTGCAGCCTAGCTGTCCGCCTTGGTAGCTCAGCCCAACCCCTCTCCTGTAGCAGGGGATAGAAACCTGCCAAACGGTTCTGACCCGTCTGTGGTATGCCTCAGTTGCCCCCTTGTAGACAGTTGCCCCTGTAGCCAGTGTTCCCCCCTTTGTAGCCAGTGTTCCACTATAGCCAGTGTAACCGCTCTGTAGCCAGTTTGCCCCTCTTGTTGCCTCGGGTGCCCTTTGGGTTGTGTTATAGCCAGTGTCCCCTGTGTAGCGCAGTTGCCCCCCTGTAGGACCATGTTGTGTGGCCCCTGTAGCGTGTTCCCCCTGTAGAGTGTTCTCCTCCTGGTAGCCAGTTGTTCCCCCTGTAGCGAAGTTTCCCCTTGTAGCCGTTTGCCCTCGGTAGCATGTTGTTGTCCCTGTAGTCAGTGTCCCCTGGTAGCCAGTTCCCCCTTTGTAGCCTAGTTGTTCCCCTTGGTTGTTCACATGTGTCCACCCTTGTAGCCAGTGTCCCCTTGTACGCTCTAGTCCCACTGTAGCCAGTGTCCCATGTAGACAGTGGTCGCACCCTGTAGCCAGTGTCCCCCTTGTAGCGCAGTTGGCCCATTGTAGAGCCAGTTGTTCCCCCTTTGTGCCAGTGTCCCCTGGTAGCGCGAGGGTCCCCTTGGAGCCAGTGCCTCCTGTAAGCCATGTTGTTCCCCCTGTGGCCAGTTGCCCCTGTAGTTCAGTTCGTGCCTCGTAAACCAGTCGCTCCCCTCTGGTAGAGCCAGTTTCCCCCCAGGTAGTGCTAGTGAGTTTTAGTGTCCATTGTAGCCAGTTGCTGTGTGTGTGTGTGTGTGTCCCCCCTGTATAGCCAGTTGATCCCCAGTAGCCAGTGTCGCCCCCTTATTAGCCAGTGTCACGTCTGTAGCCATGTTGTCCCACCTTGTAAGTCAGTAGTCACCTGTGGCCAGTGTGTCATACCCTTGTAGCCAGGTGTCCCCTGTAGCCAGTTGGTCCCCCCTTTGTGTGCGCCAGTGTACCCTTGTGTAGTCAGTGTCCCCTGTAGCCAGTGTCACCTCTGCTGTGAGTGTAGCGAGTTTGCCCCTCTGCAATCTAGTGTACCCCTGCAGCAGCTGTCCCCTTTGTAGCTCCAAGCCCCCCCCTCCTGTAAGCCGGGGTACTGCCCTTGATACTCGGTTGTACCCCTTCACGTGTCTGAGTTGCCCCCCTTGTTATGACATTGCCCCCTTGTATGAACTAGTTTGTCGCCCTCTCTTGTGTAGCCATGTGATAGTATCATCTAAGCCTGTGTCCCCGCTGTAGCCAGTTTGCCCCTTGTAGCCGCATGTTGCCCCTATGGTAGACCAGTGATCCCCCTTTGTAGGGAGTGGCTCGCGCAGTGCCCCCCCTGTAGCAGTAGTAGGCCCCCTGTAGCCAGTGTCCCGTCTCTTGTAGTGTGCCAAGTCGGTCCTCCTTGTAGCCAGGTGTGTCCCCTTGTAGCCAGTGTCACCTCTTGCCCTGTTTTTAGTCGGGTGCCCCCTGTGAGCCAGTTTGTCCCCTGTAGCCGCAGTTGCCCCTGTTGTCTCGTGTCCCTGTAGCCAGTTTCCCCCCTTGTAGGCCTAGTAGTCCCCCCCTTGTAGCCCAGGTTCCTGTCGCTGCTTGGTAAGCAGTGTCGCGCCCCCTTGTAGCCAGTTTGTCCCCCGCTTTTGTAGCCAGTTGGCTCTGCCTGTAGACCAGTGTCCCCTGTAAGATTACAGTGTCCCTGGTTTTTAGCCAGGTGCCCCCTTGTAGCCAAGTGTGTCACCCTTTCGTAGCCAGTGCCCCCTGTTAGCCAGTTGTCCCCTTGTAGTCGTGTCCTCTGTAGCCAGGGTTCCCCCCCTTGTCAAGGCCAGATGTCCGCCCTTAGCAGTGTCTGTCCCTGTCATTACCGTGAGTCTCCCGCCTTGTTGTCCAGTGTCCCCCCACTCGTAGCCTGGTCCCCCCTGTAGCAGTTGTTCCCTTGTTAGTACCGCCAGTGATTACCACGGTAGCCCACTGTCCCCCCATGTTAGCTGTTGTCCCCTTAGTACGCCAGGTGTCCCCTTATATGAGACCAGTGTTCCCCTGTGAGTCCAGTGTTCCCCCTGTGCCAGTTGTTCCCTGTAGCCCAGTGTTGCGCGCCTTGTTGCCGAGTGGTCACTCCAGTTGTGTTAGCCTGTTTATTGTTCACTCCTCTTCTGTAGGCCAGTTGCCCCTGGTAGCGCAGTGTCCCGCCCTGATAGCAGTTGTCCCCGTGTTGTTCTTAAGGGACTTTTAACATATAAAGAAACTCTTGAATCTTACTTTCCGAGGATCCGCCGCAGCGTTGGGCGCAGGTCGTTCATTACGCCGGCTTATACACTCGCTTCCTAGGGGATCACTCCTAGAGGACATTCACGGGAGCTCTGAAGATATTCTCGGTGCGTTCGCAGGAGGCGTTGAGTGAATAGTCCGTGCGCCCCCTTGTGAACGGCTGCTGTGTTATTGTATCGGCGCTTTGAACTGAGCGCTGAATATCATTACGGGGGAGGGTGGACAGGAGTTTGGGAGGCGATCTTGGTACTGCTCTCCTCCTGTAACTGGCAGCATGCGCAGATAAGTGTATTCAGCATTGGCCGACAGCTCATCTAGAGGGTTCTAATCCGGCGTAGTGCGGGCGAGTGCGGTATGGCACGGACTCTAGGAACGGCCCTGTCTGGTGATCTCATCTGCTCGTCGCATCCTAATGCCCTCCGCTGTCTCCGGCTCCATATTCCTGCAGCCTGATATATAAAAAAAACAAGCATTTGTCCAGGACATGTGCTTGTCTACAATGTCTTCTTCTCCATTCAACCCCCATTGGACTAATTGGCCATGAGGATGTAGTCACAACGTTCCTACCTGTCCCCCTCTTGTCCAGAAGATTTTGCACGAGCATCGGTTCCAGTGTGTCATGAAGCAGTTGAATGACGTTATTGATTCCCGTAGTCCTGTGCCGACTGGACAAATACACGTGGCTCGTTCCTCTGTAGAGTGTCCAGTGCAAACAGTAGGTGTTCGTATGTGCTTCCATGGGTCTGGTCATCAAATTGCCACAGGGGGAAGGTACTGCCTGTCGCCACTTTGGATCATCTCAAATAAAATTTGTTAATGGCCCTTTTCTTTGTTCGTCGCAATTTCTCCCTGTCCTCAATATTTCCCCTTGTTCCGCACAATTTCACCTCTGTGCCTCAATGTGACCTTGTGGCTCTAATGGCCCATGTGACATGCAGTGTACCAATTGTGCCTGCGAAATTGCACGCTTATGTTCCTCAATTTCCCCATGTTCTTTATAAGTGCTCGTGGCTGCATGAATTTTAGCCCTGTTGCATCGGGCTTTTTCTGGCCCGTGACGTAGAGGAGGATTGATGATTTTCGGAGTTTGGTTGGCTCTTGGGGAGGGGACATGTGGGTGAAATTAGGGTTTTTTTATGTTAAGTCTTGTTCTAGTTTTTTTAGTTCTTTAAGTATTTAGTCAATTTTTGTTTATCTATTATGTTGAATTAATTATGTAAGTAGTATTCTTTTCAAACCTTTCTTCGTGTTTGTTAGTTTATTATGTTATCGTGTTCCATCAATGTTCTGCCCCACATGTTCGATCAACGTTTCCCTCCTTTGTGTCCATAAATTTCTGGTTTAGTTTCTTACTGTTTATAGTTTCTCTGTTCTGTTTAGCCAAGGAGTGGTGTGGTCTTGGAGTGTTAGAAGTATGGTCACCGAAGTGAATGCAAAGTTTCTGGCCAGTCTGTCTGTAGATTGGTGGCAGAGTCCACCACTTGAAATGGGGTAGGGTACCAGCGTAGTACCACCAACTTGCGATTAGGAGTACTGTTTAGCTTCGCACTTTTAGGATTGTGTCTTAGACGCATACTGCTGTCTCTTGTCATATCGTCTCGGGGTGAACGATCTTGTGGGCACATGGGTTGCCGAGAGATGCAATGTGAGTTTTGGACAGGTATGATGATGTAAAGTACAGGGGAGTTGTTCTTTTGTGCTAGAGGGGGTGAAGCTTTGACTGTCTCTGTAAGAATGGGAGGGGGTTTATTGCCACGGTGAATGGCTATGCTGTTACGACAGGGATGGGACCTCCACTATCTGAGAACGTTTCTCCCAGGCCACTGTATGGGGTCAATGCATGTGTTGATGCAGGGCCGTGGGCCATTGTTAGGCCCTGGTGACGCTTTTCTTTCTGCCCAAAGATTTACTGACATAGCCATGGTTCGCCTCCTCTGGCCTAGTCTGGCTCCAAAAAAACTAGCACACACGACGTTAGGAGATTTTACACCAATGCTCCGCCACTGGATGACTGCCTTACCGCTGCTGCCCATGTCCACTACTTTCTGGACCGCAAAGTGGCGTGGTCCTCTAGAAAATCGCGTGGCCTGTTTGGCTGCCACCCTGCTGACTCTCGGTTCCCACAAAATAGCCGAGCTTGCGGGATGCGCAAAGATGTTCCGCTTCTCTTTCCTGATGATAATGATGAAAACCCTTGCTTCCAGGGCTGGGACGATGAGGTAGTCGAGTTGTGATGGTGCGACTGCTCTAGGATCGCACTATCATCCGGGGTCAGAGATTAGGGGGTTTGCAAGCGAAGCATGTTAGTAATTTTCCTATATTGGGGGAACTTTATGACTGTTGTGTTAATGTAGGCACCAGAATACCTATATCCCTTGGCCTTGGCTTGTGTCACCCGGCTTTCAAGGGCGATCGGCTACATCGTATTATTGTCTTGCATTGTCACGCCGTCCACCTCAATCTAGGTAATTGTGCTGTTACAAAAGCAATGTGTGACAGACTCGTGAACATAATATAGCCGTTCATGTTGAGCAAGACTATCTCATTCATGATGTTTGTTGCCCGCTCTTCGGCAAGTAAAGCAGCGATGTCTTCCCCACCTGCGTTGCTGCCCAACTGCTCTCGAAATCAGGTTTGTCGTCCACTTGGTAGTAGGTGTGCGGCAGATGGCACAGCGACATAGTAGTCTCTGTGTCTTGTTGGAGAATGCGAGAACGGTGACAGGGTGGGTTGGAGGAGTCAGCGGCAGGTGGCTCCTCACCTGTGATTCTCGGGCCCATGTACAGACTAAGTGGGTTGTGGTCTGACAAAATACACACCAACTCTTGTGTCTTTTTGGTCTTGTGTTGTGTACTTGTATGTCATCTGGGATGAAAGTGGTATGTATCCTAGTGTGTGGTCAACACTATGGCAGCTATCGTGACACACGGAGATTACGTGTGTGTGCTGTCACAGGGTGTGACCCCGTCCTGCTGTGACATCCCTACTTGTGCGTGTTGCGATCTGTTGTCGGTCTCTCCAGGAACTACTATGTGTGTTCTTTGATTGCTATTGTTCGGATCTTCATGCCGCCTCTGCCTTGTTTTTTTTTCGAGTTTTGGCGGCTGAACAGGACTTTATCAGGCTTCGTTCCCACTTCAGTTATTTGTTGTCAGTTTTTGCCCTGTATAGTGCCTAGGGAATTGAAGAGTGAAGCGATATTCTAAGTGCAAGCGTGGTCTGGTCATGGTGGCTGAGTATACTAAAAACACAGCATTAAGAAGAAGGTTTTGTACATGCAGCGTTCCAGTCAGTATAGCTGGGTTTTATACAGATTATAGAAATGGTCAAGCCATGTGTATAAGTAAAAAAATGTAATATTGTTTGTTTATATTTTATAATCGAGTTAAAATGAGTGGTAAAAAAGAATTATGTTTGGGTAGCAAGTGAAGATCATTCGCCGTAGTGCTCCACAGATTGTGCATTCCGGAGGTCTCTGTAGGAAACAGGAACTGACGGGCGAGTTGTCAGGTTGCGTGCACCATTATCCTGGTCTTGAAGGGTTAACATCAGTTGAGGGTTTTAAATATGAAGTCTGGGGGCCGTAGCCACCATTCTAAAAAAACGTTAACCCCTTTAAAGATGTTACTACAAACAGGTAAAAATTCACAGAACATAAAAAAGAACAAATATGTTATGCGGAGAGAGTACCGGCTCGCTCTTGTAAGAGAAGATTCATAACTTAAAAAATAGTATATTTAAGGGAAGCAAATGTTACTGTTTACATGTTACAGCACATATTTAAAAAAAGTGGAGTTAGACACACTAATAATGGTTAAGATGTCATGTTTTAACTGTAACACATATGTTGTCGGTTTTTTAGTAGAATAAAAATCCACTTTTGCGTCACTAATTCGCATACAATTTTTTCCCGCGAAGTTGCCTCCCTAGCATCTATGGTGTATACTTTTTATTCTTTGCTCCTTACAACGAAAAAAGATGTTTATGATCTACTACTATTGTACTTCTAATAAAATGTGTGTTTGATGCAGCGAATGTAGTTAACATTGTGCTTTTTTTGCATCCGAGGATGTGAAGTTTCTGATTCTTGTTTTAAGAAAGATAGATTGTGAAGTGCAACCCTAAACGTATTGAAATTGGGCAAGTTGATACAGTCTATATGTTGTTATACCACATTTTTCGTATTGCGTGAATTTTTAATTTGTTTTGTTGATTTTGTAACATTTTTAGTTAACAAAAGACACAGAAGGTATTTTTGAACCTCCTTATGTTGTGCAGGTAATGCAATTTGCTCTTGTGTTCCACAAACAGAAGCAAGTAGCCGTTGTGGGTTGTGAAGCCAAGTGTTTCTTGGCTTGATTGTAATTTGGAGCTGAGGAAGTGAGCAGAACTTGGGGAGATGATTGAAACCTATGTTAGGTTGCTTTCTTAGGTATAAGTCTCATTCTTATGATATTGCTTGAGACGCGCATAACTAGGGTGTGAGTACGAAATCGTGGAGTATACTTTTTTATAGTGGCCAGTACCCCTCTTATATGTATTGTGGAGCGTATGTGGTAGAATAAAAGTTTCATACCCCGGAAAAGAGTGTCCTGTTTTCTTTTTTTGTCCAACTAATACATCAGCGTGTGTGTCATAGATTCAAAATTTTTTTCTGGACCATTCTAGTTTTTTGTCCAGTTGTAATCCTCTTTGACTCAACTTGTTGAGAACCCATGGTTTGTTTGTACCTCCAAAAATTGAAGTAAAACTTACAATTTTTTTAGATTGTCGAATTAGTTTTCCTTCCCATGGTATGTTGCGTGTTGTTTTTGTAAACATGATGAGGGTTGGCAAGAAGCTACATGTAAGATTGATTTTTTGTGAAGAAGGGTGTTGTAGCTCAATGGGGGTGTGAATAGCGTGTAACCCGGTTTCTATTGTCCCAGATTTTAATGTCACGTCTAAAAGTGTAATAGTTTTTCGTCATGGTGATGATTTGGGTGAATTTGTGATTTCATTGGATTTGTCATTGAATATAGCTAATCGAAAGTTGGTGACTTCATCAGGGGGGCCCTCCCCCCAATTAAAATCACGGAGGATGTGTTGTTATATATCGACCATACAACTGATATGGGAAGGCGGGAAGAAGTTGTTTGTCAGAGAAGAAACAAAAATGTCTCCTCCCATAATATCATGTTATATATGTCGACATAGGAGGGCGAAAATAACGTGTTGGCCCCATTGAGAGCCCGTTAGGTTGGAGGAAATAAAATTTTCCTGGTCAAAGGAGGAAAAAAATTAAGTATTCAATACAAAAATTCATGTGTGACATTCTGTAAAAAATTACATAAATCGGGTCGCATAATTGCTGTTGTTTGTATAAGTAATTCGTTTTTTTAATCTATTATTGCCAATTCATGGGGAAGAATGGAGGGTATAACCAATGACATCACATGTCACCACAAACAATGTGTTTGTCCCATGGTCACACAATTCTCAGGGTGATGTACACCAACCTGTTTAGTGTCGACGTTTGATTAATATCTGGGGATATGGGGAATCAGAGTGGTTTTCAGTGATGTAGTTCAACCCATGCCCCTAGTTTTTTCAGAGAAAGGATCAATAACTGACACTATTGGTCTGATAGGAGGTGGTGGGAAGAGGATTTCTTATGTGTCTTCGGAAGGGAATGTACAATCCAGGAATTTTGTAGGGTGTGGATTTGAAGTTGTTCCGCCAGATGTTGGAGTTGTAGGAACACCATCACAGATCCACCTCGTCAGCTCAAAAGTGTTTTTTTTAATTTTTTGTTTGGAACGCTGTAATAGTGGGGTTATTATCAGAGGTCTATAAGTATTATGGTATCATTCAAACGTATTTCCAGAGATTTAATTCTTCTATAAAGCCTGAATTGTAAATTACCATACGGCCACCCCTTTGTCGTAGCCATCTCACTATTATATGGAAATTGTTTTTTGAAGTTGTTTGTAAGCTGTTCTTTCGTTGTTTGCGGCATAGTTTAGATTGTGATTGTATCCTGTCTCTGGAGTGTCGTGCTATAGGGAATGCCGGTAGCGAGATGAGATCACGTGTCTACACCACAGTGTCTGGAAGAACATCCAGGATCTCAGGGCTGACGACTGAATGGGATAAAAGAATAGGGGTAGGTCAAGGAAAAATTTAACAGCATTTCGTTTGTGAGTATCAAGCTGTCTGTTTCACTTTGTAGTGCCGCTCGCGTGAGTGTGCAGTTAATATTTGTTTAATTGTATCTGTATGCTTTACTTGGGATTACTTGATACTTCTGGTATTTGGTACCGAATGTAATATGTTGTCTACTAGTGGGAATGTGCTTTAGTGTGTCTATCTATCCGATTGAGTCCAAATCTTCTTTGCTGCATAGGCCAATGATGTTTGAACAGTAAGAAAGTCGGGCATGACTTATTTAATCGCGTTGATAGTCCTGAATACATCTAGGGAAAATTGGTGGTGCAAAGTTCAGCCTTTGGACTTAAAGATACTGCTCCTGTGTTGGTGGATAAGATGGTTGCATGAGTTCAATACAGGGGGGTCTCCGTTTTTTCCTGTTGAATGAGCGGTTAATTGCGTGCTCTTTCTTAGGTGTTTTAGCCGGAACGCCTGTGGTTTCGTCTAAAAAGTGAGGGTGTGTGCAACTAGAGAAGGTCCTTTGCTCTCTGATACGGTTTTTGCCCTTAAGATGGTATGCCTATGTATCTCATACGTGGGTTGGGGACAACGGCCGTAGATGGGATCATAGTTGGTATGAAGATTATGTTCCATGTGTGGTCGGTCTTGGCGTAGATGTAGAAGACTGTTCCGGCGACGTTTCAACATCAGAGAAAAACTGGACGTAGTCTATCTCTCGCCTATAGGGGTGTTATTATTTTTGCGTCATGCGTCATATTCTTGCGAACAATTCTCTTTTGTGATGGTCATAGAAGCATACAATTCCCCCTTAGATAGTCATTGAGATCCCTATTTCATATTTGGATTTTTTGATTTGTCTGATGTTTGTCTGGGGTTCTCCAGATGTGCATCTGTGAGAAGTTTGACCTAGTTGTCTGGTCAAGATATTGGTTCTCGCGTGTGTGGACACCGGATGTCTGTGGCCTCACTGGGTGTTGGTGATCCCTGTGTGACATCCCCTTTTAGGACTGTGCTGCGACTTGTCGGCTCCAGGACACCTTACTATGGTGTTCTTTGACTGCTATTGTTAGGAGTTCTTAGATGCCCCCTCGCTTGTGTTTTTGTTTTTACAGTTGTGGCGCTGACACGACGTTATACAGTGCGCTTATGTTCACCACCTTCTGTTTATTATGGCAGTTTTCGCCGCTCGCTGTAAGTGCCCAGGGAATTGTATGAAGAGTGAAGCGGATTCTAAGCAGCACGCGGCGTGTCGTATGTGAGTGTCCATACTAACAAGTGACAGGCATTGTATGTAAGGACGCCCTAACCACGCTCGCCTCTATGCGATATTGCTATGGCATCAACGTTCTAGCAAAGACACGTACAGGCTCTCTGCCGCCATGAAATAGATTTTTTTTTAATGCAATTCACCGCAAATAAATTTGGGTCGAAACGATTTTTGTCAGAAAATTCGGTGAACCCGGCGAATCAAATTTTTGAGAAATTCACCCATCTCTAGAAGGGGTACATGTTTTTCTATTATTTAATTTTGTTACATTGTTGATCTCAGCTAGTTAACAAACAGCTGGACCTCGGAATATCCAAAGTTCTTCTATTTCTTGTTTTGGACAGAAAAAGTCTCTACTCGGATATATAATTTCATTCGGTTAGTCCCTGATCTCGTTTTAACAAATTTTTTTTCTTGTATATCGCAAGAGGGACTGTACAATCAGCTTTTTTTTAGGATCCGAGTCTAAATTCACCAACTGGTATGTCTCTTATTGTACGGTTTTCATGGCATGAATCAGCACGTAAGATGGTATTACCCGCAACTGGTTTATGATACAAGTTGGTGTGAATAGTATCTGAATAAAGACTAGTATTTTAACCTATTGTTTCCAAAAAATGTAAATGATATTTTGTGGATTGCCAGCATAAATAAAGTAAATTTAAGATTATAGGGGGTTTTTCCGACGAAATTAATTTCATACCTTCTCTGCATCGCAGCTCTCAGCTCTGTGGCTCAGAAGAGGACTTGTGGATTTTTGTTTGTCTTTGGCATTGAGATCTGATGTAGCTATCAAATGTAGTTCATGAGGTATAGTGTAGTTTGTTCTGCCTCACAGCACAAAAGGTCGTAGTTTTTCAAATCCCTCAGGACCAGAATCTGTTGGATTTGTCATTTTTTTCTTTATCAATGCTCGTATAATCTCATTGAGGTTTCTTTATTTAATTTTATATGCATCAGTTTGACTAATCTATTAAGGTGTACAGGGGTAATGGAGTAGTAATGACCAGCACCTGGTGGTTGAACACGTTCGCTGTATGTTTCCTGAGAGGAGACGTGATGTACTGACGAATGTCTGTGCATCAATTTTACTTCATGGTCAAAACCCCTCTATGAGTGAAGTAATTATTTCAACAAGTGTCCTTGTGTATAATAACGTGTTTTTTGGTCGTCTACATTTGCAACCTACAGATGACTGTGGTGATCATACCAATGTACTTAATGACAAAAAGGGTTCAAATCTGAGAAATTGTACCATTCTTCAAACCAGGCAACAAAAAGATTGGCAACAGATGGTGAAAACCCAGATCCCATCAAAGCACCAGTTTGCTGTGCACCTTTAAAAAATGTAAATATACTAGCATAGTGGCTGTTTGAGTTAGGCAATATATATTTTAACACAGTTGTGGATGACATAAAAATATTGCATTGCCTCTGTTTCACCATTTTTTAAAAGCACAAGCGTTTATTGTTGTTGAGAGACTGTAGGTAAAATGAAACCTTGTTCAGAGCTACATGATGCTATATTTGAACATGTGCCTTTTAAATGAAAAGCATTGTTATCTGGGATTGTATGAAGTATTGTACGCACGGGAGGGAGAATTGGACATTTGTCAATTGTTAGGGGTTAATTTGCGCCGCGCTGACAGAATGCGCATGTCTATGAGGTGTGTGCTCCGGGCCCGTACCCATGCTTTGGAATTTATGTGTATATAGTAGTATATGTACGCGCCACAATAAGCCGTTTACTAGATAAGGGTGAACATTAGTCCTTAGGCTATTTTCTCCACTTGTCATAGAGACGAAAAAAAGACGTGTCCCGAAGAGCGGAGTTTTTGTATTTGATGCAGAACTGCGTTGTTTTTTGTCACGCTTTAGGTACAAAGAAAACAGGTCACTTCTAACTTTTTTGACGTCACCCAATACAATTGTTTTGTTTTATGGAATGACTCCAAGAAAACTAAAAAGCTGTTGGCGTATTATACAACATGTTGTTATAATATGCCGGGCGCTAAGAAGGAAGCTTGTCAGAGAAAAGACAAGCTCTGGAGTCTTTTCTATTGCCGCCTAAGGGGCCTGCGGGTGCGCGATTGAGTATAAAATGGTATTTTACAGTATGTAGATTGTTTACTTTTGTTTAATATTTTAGGTGTCTTTCCCAATCTTTGGGAATGGTATATATCTCCTGCAAGACGCTAGGATTTAATGCATTGTATGAACTGTGCACATGTTAAACTTTAATTGTTAGGTAATGTGGTTCATACAGATAGATCCATGAATTTTTAGAAAAAAATATGTAATTTCAGTGGGGGCATGCCCATCTCAAGAGGCGTGGACTTAAGGGCTTACTATTGGGTATCTCACAGAGTGCATCTAGTTGGGGAGTTGGCTAAGTGTATACCGGTGTTTTGATAGTCACCGAGGTGTGCCACTCAAAGCTCAGTTACATGAGCGTGGGGCAGCTGACCTAAGATGCTCATGCGCCAATGCAGAGCACCAAGGGTAAGATAGAGGCATGGTCATGCTGTCCAGGGTCAGGGCACGCAGCACAGGTTCAGAAGACGTAGCTGGGTCCAGGCGTAGAGAGGTCAGACAGGACAAGGTAACAAGCTTGGGTCAGTAAGGGAGATTTAAAAACCAGAAACAGTGCACACATTGCCAGGAACTGAATATTTGGTACCTAGGAACCTTAGTTTCAGAAGATTGAAAAGATAGAAATAAAACAAAAACCTCCCCTACATGTTTCACTACCTCAGTAGCATCATCAGGGGAAAGAGGTAAAGCCTCTATCCTCTGATGACTCTAATGGTGTTTTTTTATTTTATTTCAATGCTCCTGGTTTATATGCAAGGTGTCCAACTGCTTTGGCTGACCATATTTTTTTATTTAATATATGTCATGTGTTAGCCTGCGCACCCCCGAGTGTTAGGTGTGTACTGCTATTAGTGCTAGCAATTCACCAGTTCTTAGGTTGTTTTTTTTTTACCTAGCTAGAGTTGCTGTATTTATCCTATTCTGTCTTGACAGCCATTCCTATATTTTTGAATTCAGGTATAAGTGATGTGGGTGTCACTAATAATTCACTTGTTGAGAATCGATGGTGGATCAATGGTCCAAAATCTTTTATAGCTATTTGACTTTGCTGGGGGGCCTAATAACATTGCACAATTAATGCTATAGTGCCAAGTTATCATTTGAGTCACTATGTTTGTAGGTCTGTTGTAGATAGTTCACAGTCACTTTTATATGAATGTTTGCTGATAAATTGGCTATAGTAGAGACTGTATTTGCATAATTTAATAGCCATTATTGGTCATAGAAGTATTTATGTCATTTTTCACGCAATATCTAGCCTTCTTATGTGAGATACAGGTGTTTTATTTTCTCATTTAGAAAAATAAAAGTTGTTTTAGGTACTATTCTAAGATGGATAAATGGGCTTCAACATTGCTTATGCTTAAATGTGGAGTTGTTTACTGTTCATGTGGGACACAATTTTGAGGGCTGAGTCTATTGCCAGATTTGTAGGAAATTCGCATATGAGGAATCGACTGCTGGCGGTACTTCTTAGGAAGAGAAGTGGTGCTTGATAGTAGGGACTATGAAGGATAGGGAAGCTCCTGAAGATTCTCCAACATGGTTGTTGTTATAGAAGAATCGCCCAAGAATTTTTTAACTGCAGTCAGAATCATCCGAAAGTTGCAGAGATAAAAGTGGCGAAAGATAAGGTGTGTCGTGTGTTTCTAAGGGTATTTGATGACGCCGGTTCTCCCTTGCCATTGGTCTGTGGATGATATGCAGAGGAGACATGGAGACAAAAGAGAGAAGCAAGCTTGGTGGTGGAGGATGATAAACTATGCGGTATGATATTTGTTCCATTTGGGAAAAATTCGAATGTTCCTAGAGATCAAATCCAATTGTTATTTTGATCGGCCTTCAGGCTGAGAGAGATTGAAAGGGTCCATGTGGGAAGTTTGATGTGTTGTTCGGAGGGTTCAGGCAGATGAGTTGAAGGTGACCAGCGGCTTTTTCCCTGTGAGGACTTGTTTATGGTGCCATTGTGGACTAGGGTGGCTACAAAAGTCCAGGATTCCTCTTGGCCAGCAAATGTGCCACCAGATAAAGTCTTAGTGGTGGGGAAATAAATTTGATTAGACTGTATACATTACACCCACAGATGACCAAACCAAGCTTTAGATGTTTGTTATACCTGTAGGATCTAGGATTTTTAGCGCCTCTCTGGCAGTCTCGTAGGAACCGTACGGGACTTATCTACTCTTGGAGGAATGTCTCTTAAAAGAAAAGGAGCCACTTCAATACTCTTAGCCACATCAATGATGTATCACGGTTCCTCCTCAGAATCAGCAACATCAAAGTGTGGGAAAGGCATGCCCTGAAGTATCCTTTATCACTCACAGGAGCGATAAGTTGTTCATTCAGAAGTCAAACATGGTGAAAGAAGGTGTGTCTCCCTCCTCCTGGACTTGACACAGAGTTCAAATCTGGTGAGTGGAACTTGTAGGAAGGTCAGAGTGTCTCGCTATTCTTGCAATTGCACCATTCTTGATAGCCAGCAAGTTTCGCGACTCTCCGCTAGCAATGGAGTTGTATTTGTTCAGTGGTTGAAAATGATCTTGGTTGTAAATGGTAGACAGAAAACACGGATGTGGGACTTTCCGGACGTTTCCAGATGAGGACCTTTGCAGGGAAAAAAATGCCCCGGTCCGAGATAGATGAGGAGAATCACTGTCATAGATGAATCGGACTGCTGCAAACAGTGTAGATTTCAAAAGGCTTATTTTACGTAGGGCGGGACACAGAAGATCTGTCCAGGACTTGTTAGCTAGTAGCCCCCCTTTAATGTGTTATTAAGCGGTGTAATGGGTATACCATGAGAATGGTCTTCCAGTTCTCAAGGAAATTCTTTACAACCAGAGTGACACAAGACAGATGAAACACCCACCCACTGTGATTGTCCTAATAAATTTTGGAAAAAACAATGGGGCCTTCTTGAAGTTCCTTTGGATTATGCAGTCCATTCAAGTTGCTGATATACTAGTTTTCATTCGTGCTTAATGTTTAGTGCTCTGGACAATTTTTTTTTACATTTATGTATTTGAAATTTTGATATGTAATTATGATATGCAATTAGGATTGTTTTTCATTTGTCAACAAGGTTTCTGGATGAGTTTATTGTTTTTCTCCCAGCCTCATGTTTCTTTGCAGAGATCACCCCACACTGGAGTGACCTGCGTAGTGCTGAGATGTGACTTAGGCCTACTGATCCCAACCATCAACGCTCGAGATCGCAGCACAGTCAGAACAAAAATTCTGCAAATAGTAAACAAACTGCCAGCAGATAAAAATTATAGTATTGCTTAGAAAAAATGTAGGGTAATATTTTTGATTTCCCGGTTTGTACATTTAGATAGGGAGTCAGTGGCTGTTGGATGGAGTCTGTCAAAGATGACGTGGGGGAAGGATTTGACATGTAGTTTATGTCAATGTCTGAAATCCGCATCTGTATTTTAAAAATCTGTCTTGTCTGACTTGATTACTTGCTTTTAGTTGGTGGAAACTTTATGTGCCATTAACTTGTGTGAAAATTTGGGACATGGTGTAATCTACACAAGCTATGTCCCGGATTTGTGAACTTCAAGTCCCCTTTTTGCCAAGGACACACCTCTTTTATCAGACTAGGGGGCAGAAGAATCTAGAAGATGTAAAAAAACAAATAATAAAGATGGTATAATATAAAGACAAGCATACTACAGTATTTTTGGTGCAAAGTGTCTAATAGAGGGGGTTTGGTGTCAGTAAAAGGAGGTGAGGTTGTGAAAAATAGGGTGTAATTGACTTAGATTGCACATGCCTGTGGCCAATAGTTTTTATTGCACAATTAGTAGGCATAATATATAGTCAATATAGAATTCTCTATCTAGCCTTTAAGTGTATTTGACTAGAACAGTTGCATAAGAATTGTGACAGATTTATCTCAACATGATGATAAGTTTGTGGCTGGTGTTCGTAAGCGTTTTGTCTTGTCTAACTTTACATCTTGAGAAGTGTATAACTCTCAGTATTTTAATAATTGTGCCCCATTATTTGTTGAAACCAGACTCAACATATAATGTCACATACACAGCTGATCTGCGGCAAATGCACATATAATTGACTGGAAGATCCAACCATTTATCATGAACATTTTACGGGTAAAACACCTGTGATTAGCAGCTCTCTAGAGTATAGTACTACGTGTTCTTTACATGTGCCAGGATGAGTGGATTTTTTGTGCACCAGGTGAGAGTGGTTCTGTTTTGTGTATAAAGTGCATGACCCAAAGAAGCTCCTGTCTTCAAAATAAAAAGCTATTTCCAGTTTTCAGCAGCTCTGTTATATGCAAAGATTTGCTTTAAATGTGTCAGTTATTTGCTTAAGTTTGTTTAACCTCTTACCGCTGGAGCCAGTTTTGACCTTCCTGACAGAGCCCTAGTATTAATGTGTCATTTTATGTGAGAATAACTTTTTGACACCTTTACCTATCCAAGTGATTCAGAGAATGTCTTCTACTGACACATTGTGCTTTAAGTTAGTAATACATTTTGGTCCTAGTTTATTTGTGAAAAATATAAAAAATTTTCATGAAAATTTGCAAAAAAAATTACCCATTTTCAAAGTTCAAAATTTTCTGCGTGTAAGAAGTTAGTTATTTCACTCAAATGGGTTTATTAATTAGCATCATAATATGTCTACTGTGGGTTTTGGAATCATTTTTTTAAATGTTTTATTTACCACATCAGGGAGCTTAGAAATTTAGCAGTCATTTTCACATTTTCAAGAAAATTTGCAAAATAGATTTTTTTAGGGACCAGTCCAGTTCTGACGTGGCTTTGAGGGTATGTTAGATACCCCTATAAATGACCCCTTTAAAGAAACTAGCCCTTAAATTTTTTTAAAAAAGATTTAGGAATTTTTGTTACCCTTTTTGGGATTATTTCACAAAATCAAGCAAAGTGGAGGTGAAATTTCAAAATTTCCCTTTTTTTGCAGATTTTCAATTTTTATTCATTATTCACTGGAACACAGAGGATGTGACTAGGTAAATGCAACTAAATATCCATTCCTCAGATTCTGCCGTTTTCAGCGATATCCCATATGTGGCCCTAGTGCGTTATTTGGCTCAACCACAAGCCCCAGAATAGGAGGCGCCCCTACCGGACTCTGGGGTTTCATTTTCATTACAATTTTATTTAGGTACCATTTGAGGATTGCAGACACCCTGATGTGCTAAAACTTAATAAACTCCCCTAAAAATACCCCATATTGGAAACTACACCTCTTAAGGAATATATCCAGGGGTGCAGTGAGTATATCAAACCCACAGGTGTTTCACAAATTTTTTTGTTAGGCTCTGAAAATAAAAAAATATATTTTTTCCAATAATCTCCAATTTTAGCTAAAAACGTTTAATTTTTACATCAAATCCTGGGAAAAAAAAGCATCCCAAATTGTGTTACGCAATTTCTTCCAAGTTTGGCAATACCCTACATGTGGGTGTAAACTGCTGTTTGGGCACATGACAGGTTGTACAAGAGAGGGAGCGCTATTTGGCTTCTGGAATGCAAAGTACTAGAACAGGTGAAACCTTCCAGAAGTTGCCCTATTTTGGATTCAACACACTTCATGGATCTCATCTAGGGGTGTAATATGCATTTTGGGCGCACAGGTGTTCCGTAGTTTTTTTTTATTATTGGGCCTTGAAAATGGGGGAGGGGAGAATGCAGTTCCACCATTGTTTTTTGGGCTTCATTTTTACAGGATAACTTTACTATAGGGTTGGTAAAATTGCAATATTATACATTTTATATAGTTTTTTATATTTTAGTACTTTTACACAATAGAAATGAGTTTATAAAAAATTTGTGTTTTATGTTTTCCCATTTGACAGCCATAATTTTTTCTGTATAGGAGTTTATTAGTTGGTTTTTTTGCGGGATGAGTTCATGTTTTTATTGGTACCATTATGGGGTGCATAAAAACTTTTTATTAATATTTTTGTGAGGCATTTTGAACAAAATACAGCAATCCTGGCAGTGTTTTTTATTTTTATTTTTTACAGCGGTCACCATGCAGTATAAATGGCATCCTAGCTTTTTTGCAGTTTGGTTTTTACAGCGATACCCCCAA
>JAODAL010038510.1:0-39130 GCA_025379985.1 Phyllomedusa bahiana
TCAACTACAGAAAAGTTACACTTAAAACAGGCCCCTGATAAAGGGAGTCGGGATCGGGGGTTTGGGAAATTGGGGAGCCCGAGCGGGCTTTGGCTTGCCGACTCCACAGCCATGAGATCCAGAATTACTGACATTCACGGCAAACAACATTAGAAAATCTCTGAATCACTTGGATAGGTAAAAGTTATGCTCACATGAAATGACATGTCAGATTTCAGAAGCGGGGCTCTGTCAGGGAAGTCAAAACCGACTGTGTAGGTGAGGGGTTAAAGGAGTTGTCTCACTACAAAGTTTAGCTTTCAACATTTAGGGAATGTTAAATCAAGACTTGCATACAAGTTTCTTTGGGTTTACCGCCCCCCCCCCCCCCCCCCCTTTTTTCTGTTTCCCCCTTTCATCTGGAACATGAGTGACGTCACCACAGATCGGCAGCTTGAGAACAAAGTGTGTTATCTCTAAGGCTTTGTTCACAGATGTTGGGGGGCGGTACGTACGTCCCAGTAATCTGCCTTTGGGGAGTCGCGTGATATCCCATACTCCTGCGGCGCGTATTCCGCAAAATTGACATTCCTTATCCCCCCTGCCCTTCCCCAAAATACGATCGTATTGACAAGCGGAAGGGGGGGCGTAATCATTTTCTCTGCGAGAACATGGATTACTGTAATGTCGAAACGCATCTCGCCCGTATTGGCTATTTTTCACTGGCTTTTTTTAAACCCCCGCAATTACACCGTATGGAGGGGGGGGGAAAGGGGGGGCCGGACCTCGCCGGCCCAAAGATTCATTACTAGGGCGCTATACGCCCAAGGGTAAATGACTGCATTTCTCGCCCCGCTCGGGGGATTCCCAGGGGGGAGGGACAAACCATAGTTCTCTATGGAAAATGTGGATTACCGTAAATGATGGGCGGATTTCAGCCCATAATTTTCCCGCAGTACGGACTGAAATTTTCGGGGTGAAAAACGTCCCCCAAAAAAGCGTGGAACAAGCCCTTTGAGCGCAAAAAAAAGTGAAATTAACCATTAAACATAGCCTTAAGGCATGTTCACACGGCTTATATTGCCTCGCAATTATGGTAATTCATAGCTGTCAAAGAACTATGGATTACACGTCAACTGTTAGCAGCGATTACGTGACGCTGACAATGCATGTCAATGGGGCTGGCACCCGGGATTTCCAGAAAGAAGGCAGGAATTTTTATTTTTTTTTTATTATCCCTGCCTTCCCAATCGCTGTATACAGGTCACTCAATGAGTGCTGTATATACAGTTCAGCAGCTTCCTGCCTCTGCCCTAGGCAATCATCAGATCAGAACTGCAGTCAGGGTTTGGGGCTTAACTATAAACTCCAATATGGGGACACAACTAAAATAAATAACATTGTTAGCTTACACTATAATGGCCTAAATTATTTTAAAACCCTTGTTCACATCTCCCGGGAGCCCGTTCACAAGCGCCGATTTTTTTTTAACCGTCATTTTTTGTGGAACATCAACGGGGGACAGTATTATTTTTTTTTTTTATGTGACAACACTGAAGATATAAAAAAAAAAAAAACACAGGGAAAATCCCAAAAAGGAGCTTTTTATGCGCATCTACAATATATAAAAAACTTTGAGAATCTCAAAGTTTTTCATAAATTGTGGGTAGCATAAAATGCCCTTTTGGGAAGATTTCCGGTTTTTTTTTGCCTTTTTGCGTGGTGTTCCCCGGTATTGGACTTTTCAATTTGTATTGCCGACCCCTGCCCGTGGGACCCAGGGTTTGCAGTGTTTTTTTTCAGAAATGTTTTTCTGTGCAAGGGCATACGTTTTATTTGGGACATATTTGCTTTTAAACTATATAAGGAAAGAGATACCTCATTTTGGTTTCCTGCACCCGCCCACCTCCACAGGCTGCTATATCAATGCATTATGCTTTGAAGGTTGTTGCTTTTTTTTATTTTTCTCTCTGCATTTTGGAGGCCGTTTGGCACAGTGAGAGATAATATAGAGTAGGACCACCCAACTGAGATCCCTTTGTAAGCCGGGGGGGCTTGAGCATTTTTTTGGCCAAAAACATGCGGACCAAGAATCTCAACACTGAAGATATGACACTTCGATACCATAGAAAGTAGTCAGTGTACAGCTTATATAACCGTGTAATTCTGGTGTGGCCTCAAAATAACGCAACACAACCATCAATGTGTAAATCGCTAGCAACAAAAGCGAGTACATCTAGAAGTGAAAATAGAGAAATTGTGCCCAAAGTGTCAATATTCTGTGTGATCAACATTATTTTCCAGCACTCCCTTAAGGCTATGTTCACATGGCTTAAAATGGGACGTATTTCAGTCCGTACTGCGCTAATTACGGGCTGGAATATGTCCCAGTCATTACGGTAATCCACAGTTCTCAGAGAAATAAGCCGTGTGAACATAGCCTTAGGGTAAATGTTCACACGGCATATTGCGGCTATACGGCAGGTGCAGAAGTACGCATACTTCTAAAGCATGAGGGGGGTCCTTTTCACTATCATTATCCACAACACATAAGCGCCACGAAGAAGTGACAGGTCCATTCTCTCCCAGCGTACAATATGCGTGTTTTGTACGCCAGGGGAGACGGACATAATTGTGGGGTGCATTGAAGCGCAAATATGTGCTGAAATGCACACTGCAATTACACCGAGTGACCATACCCTTAGGGACGGTTCACACGGCTTATTCAAGCCGTAAGTGCGGTGGCGCAGCTCGCCGGCCCCATAAACTTTCATTATCCACGGCGCGTATCCCGCCGGGATAATGAACATGTAACTTCCTCCCCGCCCGGTGGATTCGCCGAGCGGAAAGGAGAGACGGAATCCATAGTTCTCTATGAGAACTGTGGATTACCGTAATGGCTGGGATGGATTCCAGCCGTATTGCAGCGCAGTATGGCGCGCAATACGGCTGCAATCCGTCCCTGCAATAAGCCGTGTGAACGGCCCTTTACTCTCTTGGGCATGGAGTTCACTTGCAGCCCCTGGAATCCTCTTCCACTCCTCCATGACAACTTCATGGAGCTGGTGATGTCTGAGAACTTACGCTCATCAACCTTCCATTTCAAGATGCCACACACATGCTCAATATGGTCTAGGTATGGAGACATGCTTGGCCAGTCTAGTCCCTTTACCCTAACTTTATTTAGCAAGGTAGCGATTGTCTTGGAGGTGTTTGGGGTTATTATGTTGGAATACTGCCGTGCGGCCCAGAAGGGAGGCGATTATGCTCTTCTTCAGTATGTCACAGTACATGTTGGCATTCATGGGTCCTTCAATGAACTGTAGCTCCCCACAGCCTAGAGCACTTATGCAGCCCCAAACCTTGAAACTCCCTCCACTATGCTTGACTAAGGCAAGGCACACTTGTATTTGTACTCCTCACCTGGTTGTCACCACAGACTCTTGAACCAATTAAGTTTATGTTGGTCTCATCAGACCACAGAACCTGGTTGCAGTAATCCATGTCTTTAGTAAACTGTCTGCAGGTTTTCTTGTGCATCATCTCTAGAAGAGGATTCCTTCTGCAGCAACAGCTATGCAGACTAATTTGATGCAGTATGTGGTGTACAGTCTGAGTGCTGACAAGTTGACCCCCACCCCCTTAACCTCTGCAGCAATGCTGGCAGCACTCATAAGTATATATTGAAATGAAAACTTCTGGATATGATGCAGAGCATGTGCACTCAACTTCTTTGGTCAACCATGGTGAGGCCTGTTCTGTGTGGAACCTGTCTTGTTAAACTACTCTATGGTCTTGGCCACCGTGCTGAAGCTCAGTTTCAGGGTGTTGTCAATCCTATAGCCTAGGCCATCCTTATTTACAGTAACCATTCTTTTTTCAGATTTTAAGACTTTCTTGCCATGAGGTGCCATGTTAAACTTCCAGTGACCAGTATGAGAGAGAGTGTGAGGGCGATAAAACCAAATTTAATGCACCTGAGACCTTGTAAGACTGATGAGTCACATGACAACATGGAGAGAAAGTATCGAATAGGGCACAATTTGACATTTTCTCTTATGGATGTACTCTTGTTGCCAGCAGTTTAGACATAGATGGCTGTGTACTGAGTGTATTGAGGACACACCAAATTTACCCTGTTATACAAGCTGTGCACGGACTCCTGTCCATTGTAGCAAAATGTTATACACTCACTGGCCACTTTATTAGGTACACCTGTCCAACTGCTCGTTAACACTTAATTTCTAATCAGCCAATCACATGGCGGCAACTCAGTGCATTTAGGCATGTAGACATGGTCAAGACAATCTCCTGCAGTTCAAACCGAGCATCAGTATGGGGAAGAAAGGTGATTTGAGTGCCTTTGAACGTGGCATGGTTGTTGGTGCCAAAAGGGGCTGGTCTGAGTATTTCAGAAACTGCTGACTCTGGGATTTTCACGCACAACCATCTCTAGGGTTTACAGAGAATGGTCCGAAAAAGAAAAAAAACATCCATTTGGAGCGGCAGTCCTGTGGGCGGAAATGCCTTGTTGATGCCAGAGTCAAAGGAGAATGGCAGACTGGTTCGAGCTGATAGAAAGGCAACCAGTGACTCAAATAGCCACCCGTTACAACCAAGGTAGGCAGAAGAGCATCTCTGAACGCCCCAGTACGGCGAACTTTGAGCAGATGGGCTAACAGCGGGCCACCGGTCCCTTTCAGCTAAGAACAGGAACTGAGGCTCCAATTTGCCCAAGCTCATCGAAATTGGACAGTAGAAGATTGGAAAAAAACATTGCCTGGTTCTGATGAGTCTCGATTTCTGCTGCGACATTCGGATGGTAGGGGGCAGAATTTGGCGCAACAACATGAAAGCATGGATCCATCCTGCCTTGGGATCAACGGTTCAGGCTGGTGGTGGTGGTGTCATGGTGTGGGGAATATTTTCTTGGCACTCTTTGGGCCCCTTGGACCAATTGAGGATCGTTGCAACGCCACAGCCTACCTGAGTATTGTTTCTGACCATGTCCATCCCTTTATGACCCCCAATTGTACCCAACATCTGAGGCTACTTTCAGCAGGATAATGCGCCATGTCATAAAGCTGAATCATCTCAGACTGGTTTTCTTGAACATGACAATGAGTTCACCCCGTACTCAAATGGGCCTCCACAGTCACCAGATCTCAATCCAATAGAGCATCTTTGGGATGTGGTGGGAACGGGAGATTCGCTCAATGGATGTGCAGCCGACAAATCTGCGGCAACTGTGTGATGCCATCATGTCAATATGGACCAAAATCTCTGAGGAATGCTTTTCCCCACCTTGTTGAATCTATGCCACGAAGAATTGAGGCAGTTCTGAAGGCAAAAGGGGGTCCAACCCGTTACTAGCATGGTGTACCTAATAAAGTGGCCGGTGAGTGTATCTTCAGTGTTGTCCCATGATAAGATACAATATTTACAAAAATGTGAGGGGTGTGCTCACTTTTGTAAGATATTGTTTATACACGCAGTCCCAAGGATATAAAGGGAATATGGACTGTAGGTTTCTTAATTTGAATTTGTATTAAAGTTGTAACAGGTTTTTTTTTTTTTAGTTGTGGATAATGCAGGGAATGGTTCTTATATTTATTTTGCTGCCTGTGTCCCTGTTTTTAACATTGACCTCACTTTCTGTCTATCTTTTTTATGTTGCATGCTTGATACTTGTAAATTCACGCTTCAAAATAACATTTAAAAAAAAAAAAAGCTAGATTAAAAGCTCGCAACTACACTTATGAAATACGCTTCATGTGAACGACAAGGAGTATTTTACATTATATAATGAAGATTTGAAGTTTATCCGAGGCTGATTTTGGGCCTTTTTCCAGTTCATTAAACACACTAAAACACGGCCCAAAAAGACCTTATGTGAACATACCCTTATCACATTTGCGGTACGTTGTGTGGGTGGATTGCAGCGCAATTACAGACCGCAAATACGCTGTGTGAACATAACCCAACAAGAAGACAGATTTAAGTCGGAGAGTGCAAGTGTGCGTAATATATATATATATATATATATATATATATATATATATATATATATTTATATTATATATATATATACGTAATACATTGAAAAAATGCACATTGTGTTTGTGATCTCACTTTTCCCTGATTATTATTATTTTAATTCTAATACAAGAGAAAAAAAGGCAAAAATTATTTTATTAACGGAGCATGAGATAGTGTAAGGCTAGGTTTATATCTGTCTCAAAGGTTGTGTCGTAAAAAAACAACGCAGCCTTAACCGCTATTGTCTCCGCCATATGTTGTGACGGAAACCCGTCAGATCCCAATGTAGTCAATAGGTTCCTTTCCTCCAGCATGTTGCAGACCCATCGACAACTCTATTGGAACCTCCAATGCTGATGTGAACTGGAACCTTAGCCCATGTTCACACGGCTTAAAATGGGACGTATTTCAGTCCGTAATTACACAGCCCAAGTTACGGGCTGAAAACGGCCCAGTCATTACGGTAATCCTCCGTTCTCATAGAGAACTATGGATTACGTCTCCTCTCCCTGCTCGGCGAATCCGCCGGGCGGGGAGATAATTGACATGTGAATTACCAGCGGCGTATACGTGCCGCTGGTAATGCAAGTCTATGGGCCGGCGAAGTGCCGGCCCCCCGCTCACTCCCCGCCCCCGACCACACGGCGTAATTGCGTCCCGCAGTTAAGCCGTGTGAACATAGCCGTATAGCTTTCAAACCGGCCCGTGAAAAGAAAAAAAATGCAACACGACTGTGCAAGGTCAGGAATGGGGGTGAATAGTCTGGTCAGGACGTGGTTAGGTAATTGCGCTGCTATATGCCCAAAATGCGTCCTGTAATTACGGTAATACATAACTCTCACTGAGAACTATGAATACCGTACGGTTTCCGCGGTGTATAATACACAGAGGGGAAAACTATTGACATGTCACTAAAAGTGAATGGGAGCCGGCTGTCAGTGTTCTAGACGTACTTCTAAAAGCCCCGCCGTACAGTACGCGCCACAATACACTGTGTGAACACATCCTCACTTTCCCTGGTGCATAACAGCGGGGAAGAAGTGACAGGTCAGTTGTTTTCCCCACCGCGTATTATACGTCAGGTAATCATAGCCGTTAATGAGAGCTATGAATTACCGTAATCGCACGGCACACTGTAGTGCAATTACGCCGTGTGAACATACCCTAAGGCTGTGTTCACACGGGCTAATTTCAGCTCGCACTTTGCGTCGTATTTGCGCTCTAATACAACCGAGATGCGCGCTGAAATTACGGTAAGGCTATGTTCACACAGCTCAATTGCAGGACGTATTTCACCCGGCAATTATGCCGCGTGTACATGGTGGGCGGGGGAGGCGGCAGCCCGGCGGCCCCATAGACATGCATTGTTCTTGGCGCGTATACGCCGTGAATAAATGACATGTCACTTATCTCCCCGCGCGTACAATACAATCGTATTGTACGAGCGGGGAGAGGAGACATAATCCATAGTTCTCTATAAGAACTGGGGATTACCGTAATGACTGGGACGTATTTCAGCCGTAATTCGCGCAGTATGGCATGAATTACGGGCTGAAATACGTCCCAGAATAAGCCATGTGCACATAGAGAACTATGGATTACGCCTCCTCTCCCCGCTCGTAGATCGTATTATATGCGCAGGGAGATAAGTGACACAAATTATTCCGCAAGCTTACGCGGTGCGACTAATGACTGGCTATGGGGCCGGCGAGCCGCCGTCCCCCCTCATCGCATGAGTGCACGCCGATCAGCGCGACTCCTAAACACCCGGAGTAATTGCGGCCTTAGGCCTCGTTCACACGGCTTATGTCTCCGCGGATTTGCGCCGTACTCCGCGCCGGATTTGCGCTGCAGTACAGCGCAATCCGACGGAGTAATTACGGTAATCCACTGCTCTCATTGAGAGCAGTGGATTCCGTCGCTCCTCCCCGCTCGTCGAATCCGCAGCGTGGGGAGAAAGTGACATGCACATTATTTACGGTGCGTACGCGCCGTAAACAATGCATTGTCTATGGGGCCAGCAGACTGCTCCCCTGCCGCGCTCCGGCCCCGCCCCTTAGTCACGCCGGATTTGCGAGCTCAATCTGGCTCTCAATTCCGTAGTGATTATGCCTTGTGAACACGTCCTTACTGTACGCCATTCATTTTCTCTGTGTGAGCCTAAGGCCATGTTCACACGACTTAAAATTGGACGTATTTCAGTCCGTAATTACGCGCTGTAGTGCGCGAATTATGGCTGGAATACGTCCCAGTCATTACGGTAATCCACAGTTCTCATAGAGAACTATGGATTATGTCTCCTCTCCCTGCTCGGCGAATCCGCCGGGCGGGGAGATAAGTGACATGCCATTTACTAGCGGCGTATACGCACCACCGGTAATGAAGGTCTAAGGGCCGGGGAGGTGCCGGCCCCCTGCTCCCGCCCACACGGCGTAATTACGCGGTGTGAACATTGCCCAAGTGTCCCTGTGCGCACTGCAAGACACGGGGGTTTTTTAGAAGAAAGGTTGTTTAGTGCGGTCTTCTAGATCGCAGGGGGGGGGAGCTCCTGGCCAGCCCCGTTAACTTGCATTATCTCGGTCATTTCTTTCTGCCGGCGTTCAATACGCGGTGGAGAAGGCGGCAGGTAATCTCTCTCTGAGAGCTATGATTACCATAATTACAGGACGTATTTCAGGGCGCATTGCAACGCAATTACACCCCGAAATCCATCCTGAAGTAAGCCATGTGAACATCCCTAAAACTCCCATCCACATTGCTGCTCTTGTGGATGATCCACGGCGCATCGGACCCCAGTGATAGCGCCGTTCGGCAAGGGTTTACACAATTGATGACGAATTTTCCCCGAAAACGGAGGCAAAGGGTTGTTCCACGGCTTTCAGGGGGCTATCTGTGCTGCAAAGGCTCCCAAAAAAAACGTCTGTAAAACGGTAATGATAGCTTATATAGAGAGCTTTTCCTCTTTTTCCCTCTGCATATTGAACGCGGAGAGAGAAGTACGGTACCGCGGCAGAGGAGAAGTACGTCGCGCGGAGAGAGAAGTACAGGGGACGCGCGGCGGAGAATACAGGTACGGCGGGAGAGAGAAGTACAGGTACGCGGGCAGGAGAATACAGGTACGCGCGCGAGAGAAGTACAGGGGGCGGCAGAGAAGTAAGGTAGCGCGGGAAAGAAGTAAGGTAGGGGGCAGGAGAAGTACAGGTACGGCGGGAGAGAGGGAAATACAGGTACGCGGGCAGGGGGGAAGTACAGGTACGCGCGGCAGAGAGAAGTACAGGTAGCGCGCGGCAGAGAGAAGTACAGGTACGCGCGGCAGAGAGAAGTACAGGTACTCGCGCAGAGGAGAAGTACAGGTACGCGCGGCAGAGAGAAGTACAGGTACGCGCGGCAGAGAGAAGTACAGGTACGCGCGGCAGAGAGAAGTACAGGTACGCGCGGCAGAGAGACGTACAGGTACGCGCGGCAGAGAGAAGTACAGGTACGCGCGGCAGAGAGAAGTCCAGGGACGCGCGGAAGAGAGAAGTACAGGTACGCGCCCGGGAGAGAGAAGTACAGGTACGCGCGGCAGAGAGAAGTACAGGTACGCGCGGCAGAGAGAAGTACAGCAACGCGCGGCAGAGAGAAGTACAGGTACGCGCGGCAGAGAGAAGTACAGGTACGCGCGGCAGAAGAAGTACAGTACGCGCGGCAGAGAGAAAGTAACAGGTACGCGCGGGTGAGAGATGTTCAGGTACGCGCGGCAGAGAGAAGTACAGGTACGCGCGGCAGAGAGAAGTACAGGTACGCGCGGCAGAGAGAAGTACAGGTACGCGCGGCAGAGAGAATACAGGTACGCGCGGACAGAGAGAAGTACATGTACGCGCGGCAGAGAGAAGTAAAGGTACGCGCGGCAGAGAGAAGTACAGGTACGCGCGGCAGAGAGAAGTACAGGTACGCGCGGCAGAGAGAAGTACAGGTACGCGCGGCAGAGAGAAGTAAAAGGTACGCGCGGCAGAGAGAAAATACAGGTTACGCGCGGCAGAGAGAAGTACAGGTACGCGCGGCAGAGAGAAGTACAGGTTACGCGGGCAGAGAGAAGTACAGGTACGCGCGGCAGAGAGAAGTACAGGTACGCGCGGCAGAGGAGAAGTACAGGTACGCGCGGCCAGAGAGCAGTACAGGTACGCGCGGCAGAGAGAAGTACAGGTACGCGCGGCAGAGAGAAGTACAGGTACGCGCGGCAGAGAGAAGTACAGGTACGCGCGGCAGAGAGAAGTACAGGTACGCGCGGCAGAGAGAAGTACAGGTACGCGCGGCAGAGAGAAGTACAGGTACGCGCGGCAGAGAGAAGTACAGGTACGCGCGGCAGAGAGAAGTACAGGTACGCGCGGCAGAGAGAAGTACAGGTACGCGCGGCAGAGAGAAGTACAGGTACGCGCGGCAGAGAGAAGTACAGGTACGCGCGGCAGAGAGAGAAGTACAGGTACGCGCGGCAGAGAGAAGTACAGGTAACGCGCGGCAGAGAGAAGTACAGGTACGCGCGCGCAGAGAGAAGTACAGGTACGCGCGGCAGAGAGAAGTACAGGTACTCGAACCCGCGGCAGAGAGAAGTACAGGTACGCGCGGCAGAGAGAAGTACAGGTACGCGCGGCAGAGAGAAGTACAGGTACGCGCGGCAGGGAAGTAAGGTACGCGGGCAGAGGAGAAGTCAGTACGGCGGGGAGAGAGAAGTACAGGTACGCGCGGCAGAGAGAAAATACAGGTAGCGGGCAGAGGGGAAGTAAGGTACGCGCGCAGAGAGAGTAAGTAGGCGAGAGGAAGTAAGGTACGCGCGGCAGGGAAAGTACCCGGAGAGAGCGGTCCGGCCAAGGAACAGTAAGCCGCAGGGAATCTGGGAACCGGGCAAGAAATACATCCCAAAAATACAGAGCCGGCAGGAGAATACACCCCAAAAGTATAAGCCCCAAAATACAACGGCGGCCACCGGAGAGAAAAGGTACGCGCCAGGAGAGTCATTTCCGGGGAAAATCAGACGGCGGGGAAGAAAACAGGTTCCGCGAGGATACTACCCGGGCAGAAATACAAACGCGCGGGGGAGCAGGACGGGCCGGCAGAGAAATAAACCCGGGGTACGCGCCCAAGAGAAGTACTACCCGGCCGAAGAATACAGACGCGGCCAAAAGACATGTACGGCGGCAGAGGAAATTTAAAGGTACGCGCGGCCCGGGGAGAATAGTCCGCGCAGAGAGAAGCAGACGCGGAGAGAAAGTACGGGGGGGGGCGGGAGAGGAATACAGGCTACCCGGCAAGGAAGTACAGGACGCGCCAGGGATCAGGACCCAAAAATACAGGTAGCGGGCAGAGAGAATAAGGACGCGAGGAGAAACAGGAGGGCAAAATACAGACGCCGCAAGGAAGTAAGGTACGCCCCCAAAGAATACAGGTACGCGGGCAAAAAAATAAATTTAAAGAAGTACAACCCAGGATGTCGAGGCCAGAGAATAAGGTACCGGCAAAATACAGTCGGGCAAAAAGACAGTTGGCAGAGGAAGTACATACCGGGCGAAAACAGGAACGGGAAAAAAGATACGGTCCCGGCGGGAAAGTAGTACCCGGAGAGAAGTACAGTACCGCGGCATGGAAGTACGGTACCCGGCGGAATACAGTACCCCAGAAGGAGTACATACGCCGGCAAAGAAGCTTACAAGACGCTGGCGAAGAGTACAGTACGCCCAAAAAATACCCGGAAAAGAAAACCCCAAAATACCCAGGGACGGCGGCAAGAAGAGTCAGGACCCGGCAGAAGAAGTAAGTACGCGCCAGAAGTACAGGTACCGCGGCAGAGAGAAGTACAGGTACGCGCGGCAGAGAGAAGTACAGGTACGGCCGACGGTCAGAGAGAAGTACAGGTACGCGCTGGCAGAGAGAATACAGGTACGCGCGGCACAGAGAGAAGTACAGGTACGCGCGGCAGAGAGAAGTACAAGGTAACGCGCGGCAGAGAGAAGTACAGGTATCGCGCGGCAGAGAGAAGTACAGGTACGCGCGTCAGAGAGAAGTACAGGTACGCGCGGCAGAGAGAAGTTCAGGTACGCGGCAGAGAAAGTACAGGTACGCGCGGCAGAGAGAAGTACAGGTACGCGCGGCAGAGAGAAGTACAGGTACGCGCGCAGAGAGAATACAGGTACGCGCGGCAGAGAGAGAGTACAGGTACGCGCGGCAGAGAGAAGTACAGGTACGGCGCGACGAGAGAAGTACAGGTCACGCGCGCAAGAGAGAAGTATGCGTACGCGCAGGCAAGAGAAGTACAGGTTACAGCGCGGCAGAGAGAAGTACAGGTACGGCGCCGGGCCAGAGAGAAGTACAGGTACGCGCGGCAGAGAAAGTACAGGTACGCGCGGCAGAGAGAAGTACAGGTACGCGCGGCAGAGAGAAGTACAGGTACGACGCGGCAGTGAGAGTACAGGACGCGCGGCAGAGAGAAGTACAGTTACGCGCGCAGAGAGATGTAAGGTACGCGCGGCAGCAGGAGAAGTAGCAGGTACGCGCGGAGAGAGAAGTACAGGTCGGCGGCAGAGAGAGCAGGTACGCGCGGCAGAGAGAAGTAAGGTAAAGGGCGCGGCAGAGAGAAGTAGCAGGTAGCGCGGCATGAGAGAAGTACAGGTATCGCGCGGCAGAGAGAAGGTACAGGTACGCGCGGCAGAGAGAAGTACAGGTACGCGCGGCAGAGAGAAGTACAGGTACGCGCGGCAGAGAGAAGTACAGGTACGCGCGGCAGAGAGAAGTACAGGTACGCGCGGCAGAGAGAAGTACAGGTACGCGCGGCAGAGAGAAGTACAGGTACGCGCGGCAGAGAGAAGTTACAGGTACGCGCGGCGAGAGAAGTACAGGTACCGCGCGGCAGAGAGAAGTACAGGTACGCGCGGCAGAGAGAAGTACAGGTAGCGCGGCAGGAGTGACGTAGGAAGTAAGATGAACAGGACGCGCGGCAGAGAGAAGTACAGGTACGCGCGGCAGAGAGAAGTACAAGGTACGCGCGCAGAGATGAAGTACAGGTACGCGCGGCAGAGAGAAGTACAGGTACGCGCGGCAGAGAGAAGTACAGGTACGGGGCGGCAGAGAGAAGTACAGGTACGCGCTGCGAGAGAGAGTGCAGGTACGCGCGGCAGAGAGAAGTACAGGTACGCGCGGCAGAGAGAAGTACAGGTACCGCGCGCAGAGAGAATACAGGTATCGCGCGGCAGAGAGATAGTACAGGTACGCGCGGCAGAGAGAAGTACAGGTACGCGCGGCAGAGAGACAACAGGTACGCGCGGCAGAGAGAAGTACAGGTACGCGCGGCAGAGAGAAGTACAGGTACGCGCGGCAGAGAGAAGTACAGGTACGCGCGGCAGAGAGAAGTACAGGTACCGCGGCAGAGAAAGTACAGGTACGCGCGGCAGAGAGAAGTTCAGGTACGCGCGGCAGAAGAAGTACAGGTACCGCGCTGCAAGAGAAGTACAGAGTAGCGCCGGCAGAGAGAAGTACAGGTACGACAGCGGCAGAGAAGTACAGGTCACGCGCGGCAGAGGAAGTACAGGTAACGCTCGCGAAATGGCACGCAGAGAAGTACAGGTAACGCGGCTGCAGTGAGAAGTACAGGTAGCGCGGCAGAGAGAAGTACAGGTACCGCATGCGGCAGAGAGAAGTACAGGTACGCCCGGCGAGAGAAGTACAGTACGCGCGGAAGAGAGAAGTTCAGGTACGCGCGGCAGAGAGAATACAGGTACGGCCGGCAGAGAATAGTACAGGTACGCGCGGCAGAGAGAAGTTTCAGGTTGAACGCGCGGCAGAGAGAAGTACAGGTACCGCGCGGCAAGAGATAGTACATGTAACGCGCGGTCAGAGAGAGTACAGGTACGCGCGGCAGAGAGAATACAGGATAGCGCGGCGCAGAGAGACGTACAGTAAGCGCAGGCAGAAGAAGAACAGTGTACGAGCGGCAAGAGAAGTACAGGTTACGCGCGGCAGAGAGAAGTACAGGTCGCGCGGAGAGAGAAGTACAGGTACGCGCGTGCCAAAAGGAGAAGTACAGGTACGCGCGGCAGAAGAAGTACAGGTATCGCGCGCAGAGATAGAAGTACAGGATACGCGCGGCAGGAGAGAAGTACAGGTTACGCGCGGAAAAAACAGAGAGAAGTCTCAAGTACGCGCTGGAAGAGTGATGTACAGGTACGCGCAGGCAGAGATGAAGTACAGGTACGCGCGGCAAAGAAGTACAGGTACGTCTGGCAGATGAGAAGTACAAGGTACGCTCGGCAGAGAGAAGTACAGTTACGCGCGGGCAGAGAGAAGTACAGGTTCGCGGCAGAGAGAAAGTACAGGTACGGGGGCAGAGAGAAGTACAGGTACGCGCGGCAGAGAGAAGTACAGGTACGCGCGGCAGAGAAGTACAGTACGCGCGGCAGAGAGAAGTACAGGTAACGCGGCAGAGAGAAGTACGGTAGCCGCTGGAGAAGTCAAAGGGACGGCGGCAGAGGAAGTACAGTTACGCGGGCAAGAGAAAAGTACGGTACGCGCGGCGAGGAAGTACAGGTAGCGCGGCAGAGAGAATGACAGGGACGCGCGGCAGAGGATACATGGTACGCCGCGGGAGATAGAAGTACGGTAACGCCCCGGCAGAGAAAGTACGGTACGCGGCCGGAAGTACGGACGCAGGCAGAAGAAGTACAGGTACCCCGCGAAAGAGAAGTACGTACGCGCGGCAGAGAGAAGTACAGGTACGGGGCGGCAGGAGAAGTACAGGACGCGCGGGCAGGAGAAGTACAGTTACGCGCGGCAGAGAGAAGTACAGGTACGCGCCCCAGAGAGAAGTACCCGGTACGGCGGCAGAGAAAAGTTAAGGTACGCGCGGCAGAGAGAAGTACAGTACCGGGGCAGAGAAGTAAAGTACGCGCGGCAGAGAGAAGTACGGGAACGCGCGGCAGAGGAAGTACAGGTACGCGCGGGCAGAGAGAAGTACAGGGGCGCGCGGAGAGAGAAGTACAGTTTCGCGCGGCAGAAAAGAAGTCAGGTACGCGCGGCAGAGAAAGTACAGGTACGCCGGCGAGAGAAAAGTACAGGTACGCGCGGCGAGAGAAGTACAGGTACGCCGGCGGAGAAGTACAGGTACGCGCGGCAGAGAGGAAGTACAGGTACGCGCGGCAGAGAAGTAAGGTACGCGCGGGCAGAGAGAAATACAGGTTTCGCGCGGAAAGGGGAGAAGTACAGGTTAGCGCGGCAGAGAGAGAGTCAGTACGCGCGCAGAGAGAAGTACATGTACGCGCGGCCGCGAGAAGTACAGGTACGGCGGCAAGAGGAAAGTACAGGTACGTGGGGAGAGGAAGTACAGGTAGCGCGGCAGAGAGAAGTACAGGTACGGCGCGGAGGAGAAGTAAAGGTTCGGCGGCAGAGAAGAAGTTCGGTACGCGCGCAGAGAGAAGTACAGGTCGCGCGGCAGAGAGAAGTACAGTTGCGCGCAGTGAAACAGCCAACACTCTATTTGTACTGGGCGGGTTTTCCCCCCTATTTGCAAAATTAGCCCATTGCAAGGACCCTCTGAGACCCAAGAGAGTCATGAAAAATTCCCAACCCAAAAAGAGGTCCACTGCGACAGCAATAACCCCCTAACAAATGCTACACTTCCCATTGTCTCCTAAAACTGAAAACAGGGACCTCCCGGTTTATCCCGGGCATGGACAGAAGTTAATACAGAAAATCCAGACGGCTAGAAGATAAAAACAAGGTTAATTCGCTAAGGGCCGCCCAAAGGGAAAGACATACATTACTGTCGGGCGCGGGCAGAGGACAACAAGGTGGCCGGAAGAGCAATAAAAGTCGCTTGAATTGCGCCCAAAATTAAATACGGTAATGGCGTAAGGCAATAATTTTCCCCCGGTAGGCATCAAAAAGCCGAATTAACGCCCATGGTTTACAGCAGCTACGAAGAGGTAAACCAGGTAGCGGGGTTCGGCTTAGAAAGACGAAATTTCAATCGTTTAGGGGAGGGAACGGAGGGTTTAAGGCCCGGGGGGTGATTACAGGGAACGCGGGGATGATGACGAGGGCGGTTCCCCGGGGCGGGGGAGCAAGTGGACGTCAGGTACACGTGGGCATAGAGGGGAGAATTAAGGATCAACAAACCCTGAGTGGAAGAAACCATTGACTGTGATAAAATACTGCAAGCGCAGCAGTGATGTGGAAGAGATGGTGCAGCCCCCATTCACCCCCCAGGCCTCATTCACATTTACCTGTTGTATGGCGGTTTTCAGTAAAAAAAAAAAAAGCATTTTTTTCTGTGCCTTGTTTTTTATGCCACTGTGTTAAAATAATGTACATTGGTACTTTTTTTTACAACAGAAATCATGTGATGCATTCAGACTATGTTAGTCATGTTAGGGTATGTTCACACGGCGTAATTGCGGTAATTCATAGCTCTCATAGAGAGCTATGAATTACGCCTCGTCTCCCCCGGCGTACAATATGATTGTATTGTACGCCAGGGAAGAGAAGTGACAGGTCACATCTTCGCCGCACTTACGCACCGCTGACAATAGATATTAATGAGGCTGGCCCCCCGTGCTTGGAAGTACCAAAACAGTATGCACCTCAGTATCCTGTGTGAACATACTTTTAGGCCGTGTTCACACGGCTTATTCCCGACGGATTTGTGAGCCGTATTGAGCTCACAAATCCGCCGTGAATAAGGGGCCGGAGCGCGGCGGGGGCGCCGCTCCCCGGCCTCATAGAATTGCATTATCCACGGCGCGTATTGCGCCTGGATAATGTGCATGTCACTTTCTCCCAGCCTGGCGGATTCGCTGCGTGGGTAGGAGCGACGGAATCCACTGTTCTCTATGAGAGCAGTGGATTACCGTAATGACAGGGACGGATTGGCGCCATACTGAAGCGCAAATCCGGCGCGGAGTACGGCGCCAATCCGTGCCCAAATAAGCCGTGTGAACGAGGCCTTAGGCTTTGTTAGTCACGTGATACGCAGGTGTACACAGAGCATAGTTGCCAACTTTTGAAATTGAAAAAGCAGGAGATTGTAGTGGACGGCACGCGTAGCGGGAAAAATTTGCATGGACACGCCCATCTTGTTGGTGTGCCACGCCCTTCAAAAAGCCACACCCACTCCACCTAACTGCATAACGGCTTTGGAAGAAAGCCAACTAGATGCCCTTATAGCCAGGTATTAGCCCCCCATAACCAGGTAGTGCCCCCTTTCAGCCAGGTAGAGCCCCCTTGTAGCCAGTAGATGCCCCTTGAGCCAAGTAGATGCCCCCTCTGTAGCCAGGTAGATGCCCCCCTTTGTTAGCCAGGTAGATGCCCCCTTTGTTAGCCAGGTAGATGCCCCCATTGTTAGCCAGGTAGTGCCCCCTCTGTTGCCAGGTAGATGCCCCCTCTGTTGCCAGGTAGATGCCCCCATTGTTAGCCAGGTAGTGCCCCCTCTGTTGCCAGGTAGATGCCCCCATTGTTAGCCAGGTAGTGCCCCCTCTGTTGCCAGGTAGATGCCCCCATTGTTAGCCAGGTAGTGCGCCCCCTGTTGCCAGGTAGTTGCCCCCCTCTGTTGCCAGGTAGTGCCCCCATTGTTAGCCAGGTAGTGCCCCCATTGTGAGCCAGGTAGATGCCCCCCATTGTTTGCCAGGTAGTGCCCCCTCTGTTGACAGGTAGGTGCCCCCATTGTTTGCCAGGTAGGTGCCCCCATTGTTTGCCAGGTAGTGCCCCCCATTGTGAGCCAGGTAGATGCCCCCATTGTTTGCCAGGTACTGCCCCCATTGTTTGCCAGGTAGTGCCCCCTCTGTTGCCAGGTGATGCCCCCATTGTTTGCCAGGTAGATGCCCCCATTGTTTGCCAGGTAGTGCCCCATTGTTTGCCAGGTAGATGCCCCCATTGTTTGCCAGGTAGTGCCCCCTTTGTTGCCAGGTAGATGCCCCCTCTGTTGCCAGGTAGTGCCCCCTCTGTTGCCAGGTAGTGCCCCCATTGTTTGCCAGGTAGTGCCCCCTGTGGTAGTGCCCCCATGTTGCCAGGTAGGTGCCCCTTGTTGCCAGGTAGTGCCCCCATTGTTTGCCAGTTAGTGCCCCCTTTGTTGCCAGGTAGTGCCCCCCTAAAAATAAAATAATAAAAGCCACTCACCTAACCAGGCTCCTGCAGCGCGGCCGCTCCGGATGATCTCCTCAGGGGAAGGGAGAGCAGCCGCTCGTCACTTCCCCCTGCGCCGCTGACCTGTATGTACGGCGCGCACCGGCGCTGTACATACAGGGGGAGGAGGGGAACGATCCCTCCTGTCTCCTCCCTGCACAGCGAGACTCCGGGCGGGTGAAGCGGGCGCAGCGGCTGCTTCACCCGCCTGTGGGAACGGCCCGGCGGCGCCAGAGTAGCACACCATCGCTACTTTGTCGCCGCGGTCAGGTAAAGAGCCACCGCCGCCTGCTGGCGGCGGGAGGAATGCCAACTCTGCCGGGAGGGCGGGGGGGGAGGACCCCCAAATTTAGGGGGAAACCCCCCCGGCCAAAAGCGGGAGTGTTGGCATGTATGAACCAATTTTAAAGGCCCTATGTTCACACGGCTTTTTTTGGGGCGGATTTTTTTCCCCGAAATTTTCGCCCCAAAATTTTGCGTAAATTAGGGGGGTAAAATTTCCGTCCCAGCATTAGGGAAAAATTCAACATTTTTCTCAAAGAAAAAACTATGGATTCCGTCTCCTTTTCCCCGCTCGCGAAATGGGGGGAGAAAGTGCCCTGTCAATTATCATGGCGGTTACGCCCCCGTGGAAAATGAATGCCCCAAATGGGGCCGGCGAGCTGCCCGGCCCAAACCCCCAACTCCCGCTCCAGAGAAACCCCGGCGTAATTGCGGGCAAAAATCCGTCCCGAAACCCAAAACACCTTTTTTAAGAAAAAAATTTAAATGTGTGAACATAGCCTTAGGTGGTGTATCTGTGGGTCAGAATTCAAGGGCGAAATTGAGCTGCAATGAGCCCAAAGTACGCCCCGCAAGTACGGTAGAATCATGGCACTCATTGACTACTATGATTTTCCATCAAGGAAAGTTAGAATGAATGGGGGGGGGTTTTGGAAAGGGGGGGGAAAGAAAATATGGGGCGGGCCCCAGGGGTTTACAATAAACAGCGGGTGTAAAGCGGCACCCCCTTTACACCCCCGCAATATGGGCAAAAGGCTTGGGCCCTTTGGGCTTTGGTTACTTTGACTTGTACGCCAGGAAACCCTTTTCCGGGCTTCTATGTTAATTTACCTATATTATTAAAAGGGGTTTGTCTCTAAAAAGGTTTTCTTTTTATGTTAAAACATTTTGAAAAATCAAGTCCCCTTTTAATATGTTTCCTTTAACATACCCCAAAACCTACCCTTTAGATTTCCCCCTTGAATGGGGCTGCATCAGCTTCTCGGGTTTGCATAGTACAGACCTTTTTTGGATCCTCCTGAAAAATTTTCCCCAGCCCTGGTGTTTATAAGCTACAGACCTTCTGTTCTCAGCGCCCCGAGTAGCCAAATTGAGGGCCCAAAAAACACACCCCCGGATTCAAAAAAAGGGAAAATGAGAAAAAAAGGGCGAGGTGAGATGAAGCAATATTTGGAAAACAACCCCTTTAAATGACCCGAAAGAGACCAAAGTCTTCTCTTTTTTCCCCTTTTGGGCCCCTAAATTTCTAAATACCAAAAAAAAAAAAATAAAAAAAAAGTATTGAATAGCACAGGCATACATATTCCATACAATGGCAATATTTAACCATTTCCCATTGCAGCCCATTTTTTTTTTTCATCATGGTTTTTTTTCTCATCATTCTCCAAAAGGCATAACTTTTTTTATTTTTCTGTCTACAAAAACCCCTGTCAAAGGAAATTTATAGGGGGAGATAAAGGCCCGACGGGGTTTATAACGGGTCAAAAATGGAATTGTAAGCCCCACGGGCAAGGGGCCCCTCTTCCTCTGTTTCCAGTTGTTAGCAAATTATTGTCATTTTTAATTGTCTGAACCAATTTTTATTTATGTACCCCCCTGAAATGTACAGCGCCCTGGAATCAAGGGGGCTCCAAAAAAAAAACCATAAATAATAAAATAATAATAATAAAAATTAAAAATTAAAAAAATAATTAAAGGGGGGAAAAGGGCTTTTAGGGGCTAGATATAGACAAAGGGAGGGGCCCATAGGGGCCAATATAAAGGCAGGCAGGGCTATAGAAGGGCCAAAAAATAAAACCGGCAGGGGCCTTTTGGGGGCCCCAAAAATATAGGCCCGGCAGGGGTATAGGGGCCATAAAAGGGAGCAGGGGGTTCCCTTAATAAAAAAAAAAAATAAAAATCACTTACCACCTGTCTCTTTTTTCCCTCGATTTTACCGCCGCACCGTTTCCCGGGGTCTGTGCCGTGGGCCCCGCGGTGAAAGTTACGTCAACGCGCACTCACTCAAGCAAATGGGGGGCCGGCGCAGGCTGATTACAAGTTGAGCCGCTCTGCTTCCCGGGTTTAAAACCGGCCCCGTCCTGCCTTTGAGGGGCTCAGGCCAAGGGCCCGGGGTTTTAGAGGTAGGGAAACGCGGGCCCCCGCATCCCCCGCGTTTTCCCCCGGCCCGTGAACTATATTTTTCCCGCCGGGGAGGGGCAAAGGAGCCCAAACTTTCCGGGGTTGCAGACGGTTAGCCAAATGCCGAACCCCCCCAAGAGCATGGTTTTTACCGGGGGGTAGTTTTCGCCCCCTGATAAGGGGTTTTTCGTGATTCAATTTTTAGTTTATTAGAAGCGCGGAGTTTTGGGATTGTTGGGCCCTTAAAAAGGTTGTCCTAAATATCAACAAATTGGGGTGGTAAAATCCAAAAAAATATTGGGCCCCCAATAAACTGATCCGGGCCTTGGGGGTTCCCACCTCCTTTCCCCCGACTTAAATCGGAACTTCCATGAATAGGAGAGTCCCGACCACCTCTCCGTCCAAACTGGAGCGGTTTCAGGGCTCATTCTCAAGATTGCTATGATTTTAAAAGGGGAGAGCAGGCCCGAGGGAGACGGGTAATAAAAGAAACCTGAAGCCCCAGGGGGGATAAAAACGTTTTTTTTGCTCCCCAACAAAAAAATAAATAAACAAAGCAAATTTATTTGGAAAACATCTTCATTTACCCTTCCCTACATGTTTTAAAAATGGGAAAAAAATTTTTAAATGAGACAACCGCTTTAAGTTTGTAATAAAATTTTGGGCCCAACAATCCTTTTTTATTTTTTGGAAAAAAAATCAAAATGTGAACTTTAAACTTTTTTTGTGTGTAAAAAACAGATAGTTTTTATGACAAAAATAGTTTGTAACAACATTTTACCAAGTGTTTTACTTTTTTGGGTTGGGAAACTTTTTTAAAATGTTTTTTTACAACTAAGGGGGTTAAAAATTTTGGGAGCCCAATTTTTTAAATATTTTCAAGAAAATTTGCAGCACCCGATGTTTTTTAGAAACCAGTCTGATTGTGACGTGGCTTTCAGTGGCCTGTATGTTAGATACCTCCATATTTGACTCCACCTAAAAATCTGCACCACAAGTATTCAAAAACACTTTTTAAAAAGTTTAGAACCCTTACCCCGGTTCACACGGTTTTTTTTCCAAGGGGAATTGGGGAGCCGCAATTCCGGCTTGAATAAGGGGCGGGGGGGGGCCGCTCCCCGGGCCCCCATACTTACATTATCCCCCCGCATTTTTTGCCCCTGGAAAATGTGCAGGGATTTCCCCTCCCCCGCCCAGCAGTTCCCGGGGCGGGGAGGAGCGACGAATCCACGTTCTCAGGGGAACGGTATTACCGTTTTTTACTGCGAGGTTTCGCCGAACTGCAGCGCAAATCCCCCCGCAGTATGGTGCCAACCGCGCCGAAAAAACCGTGTGAACCCCCCCTTAGGGGGTTTCAGGGAAATTAAAACAAAGGGGAGGTGAAATTTCAATATTTCACGTTTTTTGCAGATTTTTTTATTTTAATCCATTATTTACTGGGACACAGAAGATGATTACAGGGAAACGCAACTCAACATTGATTTCACTGATTTTGTTGTCTAAAGAGATATCCCGAAAGTGGCCCAGTGCACTATTTGACTAACCCAAAGGGCCCAGATTAGGGGGGAAAACCATGGATTTTGGGGGCATATTTCATTAGGATATATTTTAGGCACCTCCAGGTTTGCGGGCACTCTAAGTGCTAAAAATTTTGGGTCCCCTTAAAAAAAAAATATATCCAGGGGGGGTATTTTTGTAGCCGACCCCACAGATTTTTTTTAGGACTTGACTGTGAAAATGAAAAAATTTTTTTTTTACAAAAATATGCAGTTTTTAATGAAAAATGCTTAATTTTTTTACATAATCCTGGAAAAGAAAACACCCCAAACCTATGGGGAAAAAAGTGAGTTTTAGACCAAAACCGTTTCATACTGTAAGCGGGTGATTGATTTGCGGTCAAGAAATTAATTACAATCAGGCAGAATATATAAAATTAAAGAGCTTTATTACATAAATAAGAGAAATAAAAAATAGCTTGCAGTTACAGTGATGTAATCGATGCATAGATGCGTACAAAGGTGAAAAGGGAGCCCTGCTGTACCTCAAGTACAACCCATCTGCTCGATAGAACACGTAAGAGGGTGCTGGGCGCAATGCCATGCCCCACCGAAGCCAGCATCTCAATGGCACAACAATCCTTCTATTTTATACTAGTCAGCAGCTGTCATCCCATGACTCTCGAGGATGCCCCTAGCCATAGTAATCCCATTAAAGAGTCTAAGTGGTATAAGTCATTTCTATAAACAAGCGGCCACTATGCATAACGTACCTCCTTCTCATTTACGGCCTCTCGTGCGGGCCTCCAACCGCATCACCTAATTCAAATTTTTCAATAAGGACCGTAAAAGAGATAAAACTAAGTAACTTTCAATATTAATGGGATATATAAAAACAGCCGTCAAGCCTCCCAAAACAACTCACTATGAATATTGAAAGACGGGTACTTAGGCTTAACGGTGTGGTTATTCAACCATTCCATTCCTAATTTGATCCAAGGCCTTCTGAGAAAACTTCTCTCAGCCGAGCCCACAAGAAGCTTAGCAGCGAGACGCCATGAGAAACGGATGCAAGGAGTGTATGTGCACGGAGACAGCACCGATAGCGACGTTTCGGGGAGGCCCTCCCCTTTCCTCAAGCTACGTGCACTATTACACACTCTTTCCCGTCATCCGGCGTCTCGCTGCAAAGCTCTCCTGAGCTGGGGCTGTGATAGAAGTTTTCTCAGAATCCTGTGGATCACATTTGGACTGAATGGTTGAATAACCACACCGTAACCCTAAGTACCACCGTCTTTCAATATCATATGAGATGTTTCTTGGGCTTTGACTGTGCTTGTGTTTTTATATCCATTACATTAAAGTTACTTTTTTTATCTTACGGTCCTTCATTGAAAACAATCAAGTGAGGTATAGCTTCAGCATTACCAGAGACTTCAGATTATCTGACCATCCACATGGAGGTTATGAAAAAGTTGCATCATATGATAAAATCGTAATCACATGAACAGTAGGTGGGGGGAGAAAATCTAATCATCTTTGTAACTACTGAATGGCCAAAGCAGAGTGATCCCAAAGGTCACAAACACCTGTGAGCAGAAATAGACCAAAATGAACATGACAGCCTGTCCTCACACGCAGCAAAACATACAGGATCTATTATAACAGACTGAGATACGATATAATTGTATCAATACATATTTCTTATATCACATCTAAAAAGACACATCATATCTTTTCCATCCTATTACACTCCCCCCCTTGTCTTATAGATGTGATCTTGGGAATAATATCTTCTTTTATTAAGACAGTAGATTATAGCATTTGTACCAATATTATGTATCACTTGCTATATTTCCTCTGTTGATCATTTACAGAAAAACCCACTCTTGGCCTTGATTGAGCTGGACACCAAGGTAACTACTCCTTGTAGGAATTGAACAGTCAAGCAAACCTTAAAGACTCTCTTGAAATTTCTCAGACCCAGAATCCTCTGAGCATGGTGTCTCTGGTGCAGGGAAACAAGGGTTTATATGCCCAAGATTTCCCCGGTTGGCCAAAGAACAGAACCTAAGGCGGAGTATCATGGTGCCCGCATTTGCAAAGCCAGTCCTCCATCATTTCCTGAGATGGAAAGGGGTGCAAGACCTGAAAGATAGTTAGCAGATTACTTAGAGCCCCTTTGCTGTTGGATGGAGAGTGGTCAGTGCCGACATCAGGACCCCTTTGTGGTAACAATGATGGTGGAAACATCCAGACATCCATCTGTAGGCAGGACATCTCTTGGCACCTTTTGCAGACATCCATCAGGGGGCGTCTCTTGGCTTTTAAAGACATCCATCAGGGGGCATTGCTTGGCTTTTTCAGACATCCATCCCGGGGGCATTGCTTGGCTTTGCGACAAACCATCACGGGGTGCCGCTTGGGCTTTTGCAGCATCCATCAGGGGGGGTGCTTGCTTGGCTTTTGCAGACATCCATTCAGGGGGGTTCGCTTGGCTTTTGCAGACATCCATCAGGCTCTTCAGGCTCATTTACAATCTGCAAATACTGAAAATGAAAATCCGAAAATAGACTTGACTCTTGAATTGTCGGGGGTCGTTTGCCAACACTGGGGGTCACCCGTTTGTCCCGGTACTCCAAATCACGATCAGGGGAACATGTATCGGCCGATAGAAATTGAGTCAGACGCAAAGTTCTGGTTCAGATCTCATTCATGTTCCAAGTAATTCTGACAATACAATACATTACACACATATTTGTATGATCTGTAATCAAACTCAAGCGCAGGCTGCAATTGGGCCGCAGAGGGAACGGACATATGTCCATATTTAGGCGCTTTCTGAGTAGATTTCATTTGGTCCATGTTGTCTTGAGTAAAAAGTCTCTGGATGCATCAGCCGGAAACTTAGTTGATTATCCAGTAAAAAGAAACTAGGAAGGGAAGATGATAACCAAATGCACATCCTGGGGAAACTGATAACAAAGATGTTACATCCTGGACACGCAACATCTTAACAATGCTTCTTTAATATTTGCATGCGATCTTCCTCCACAAAATGGATTCGCTCATGCTGAGATACCTTATAAGGAAGGAAAAGCATTGGGATTCATAGTTATGCATACAATACACATATTGTTCAAATCTCTTTACCTACACAATTTCACACCTAAAGACCAAAGATTTTCTCCACTGTCCCATATTGTCCTTCTTGAAACTAAAATGGCATAGGACCCTTTGGAAACTGATCACACTGTGGGGGCAAGGTGGTGTGGGATTTCTATCAGAAGGGTTGTGAGGAAACCCCCCTAGCGGTGTGAATTCAACAGCAACTTCCCAGTGACCTACCTAACAGGTGTGAGGTTCTCTCACCTTGGATCTGTCCCTTGATAAATCAAAGAGTTGACTCTTGGTTTCATACTTTCATGGGGGTTCTGATGGGTGGCGGATATCTAGGAATTTGCCCACATATCATACAGTAATGGTTCTTGTTTCATGCATAAGTAAAGTTCCTGAGGTGGCTGCCTACATGCTAGCTATCAGGGGGCCAATAGATTTTTGTAGAGGGGACGCAGCAGACAAGACACAAACAGTATCTCCACAGTATTACTAGCAAGTATCATGCCCCACTTGCTGAACCAGCGCTTCTGCTCAGTCCAATCAGTCAGCCAGGAGGGCCCAGGAAGTATCACTCCTGAATGTTCTCCTTGAGTTCTTGACAAATCTTTATCTTGCCCAGGGCAATGGTGGATTTTACCATTCACTCCTGTGTTGTAGGTATATAGTGCAGCATTCTTCACCTATCATCCCACAAACTCTCCTTTTTCTCAGCCAGCACCATGTACGATGGCTAATCGTTCGGTTAGGGTCATCCTTAGTTATTGGGGCTATCTTCATAGATTCCTTGAAATACCCATCTCTACTGTATTTAAACAAACCTTGGCTGATTATAGTAAATATAATTAATCCCAGTCCACATTCTTATTGATTGTGCACTTGGGGAATAAAGGGAAGCGAACAGCCTGCTCAGCAATCTGATCCTGTGCTTTGAATGGTCAGGATCCCCTCCTAGGCACTCCACATTGAATCTATCATATATCATTGGGATCTTCCCGGGGATATGGAGGCACGGCTCGTCTTTGTCCTCTCGGAGGGTCCATCTAGGGGAGGGCTGGATTCCCATGGGTAAGCCTTGAAAGGGCTGGAAAGCTTTGGTTAATGCGCATGACCCTTTCCAGGTGGGCTGGCAATCTGCTTCTCAGTTTCCATTCTCCCACACAACACAGAAGCATCAGGAGTGGTTCCAGTGAGATTAACAGATATCCACTAGTAGGTTAACCTGGCAAAATCCCGGCTGAGAAAGACCCCCAAAGATGCATCCCGTCTGTAGCATTGGGAGGAAAAAAACAAAACAAAAACTAAAAAAAACAAAAAAAATATAAAAAACACAAAAAAAAAAAAAAAACATAAAAAAAACCAAAAAAAAAAACCAAAAAAAAAAAAAAAAAACAAAAAAAAAAAAAAAAAAAAAAAAAAAAAAAAAAAAAACAAAAAAAAAATAAAAAAAAAAAAAAAAAAAAAAAAAAAAACATAACCAAAAAAAAAAAAAAAAAACAAAAAAAAAAAAAAAAAAAACAAAAAAACAAAAAAAAAAAATAAAACAAAATAAAAAAAAAAAAAAAAATAAAAAAAAAAATAAAAAAAAAAAAAAAAAAAAAAAAATTAAAATAAACAAAAAAAAAAAAAAAAAAAAACAAAAAAAAACAAAAAAAAAAAAAAAAACATAAAAAAAAACGAAGTGTAGTTCCCAGGCAGCCACCCTCACCTCCCCAGGGGGTCTCACTTTGGGTTTGAAACTTACTAGAGGGATTAGGTTCTCACATCCAGAAACATTTTGCTTTTTCAACAGGCTAATAACACACTCTTCATTATCTGCAGTTTACTGGTGATATAGGGGTGTGTTCCAAGTGGGGGTTGGCTCCTCGGCACAGGCCAAACCACCCAAAATGTTAATTTATGGCCCTTACAGGGTATTTAAACACTTCTTAGCCAAGGTTTTCGGGGAGAAACTTGGGTTTCAATAGAAAAACAATCCTTCACTGCATATTTTGGGATTGGGACTACTTCTGATACTGCTTCTGGAGATTGACCGTTCCACTGGAGCTACAGTGGGGATGGCGGCGGTGGGTCGGTTTTTATCGTATCTTTATAGCTCTATAAGGACCTAGCGTTGGATTTATATAACTATATATGCCCCTAAAACATATTTGCCCATTTCTCTGCTGAAAGGATTTTCAATATTCGGAAGAGTGGGAAGCATCTCTTGGGAAAACAACCGTTATTCCATTGCTGAGTGGGGCTCTTGTCGTGTCATTCGTAACTAGCAAGGATCTTCCCCTTCGTTCCTTACGGATCTTTGCTCCTACTTTGGTTTATATCCCCAGTCTTCGCCCCGTGTTCCACCCACAAATCAGACCAGTAAGTAATAACAAAATTTTTTAATCCCAGATCAGAGTCACACACAGATTTAAGTACTGTACCCCGACTGAAGGCCTTTCATGGTGGGTTGGACTCCCCATTGAAAGGACGGTGTACTGAGGAAGAAATGATAACAATAATCAAATGAAAAAGGTTTGCAACGCTTGGGGTGGGTCCAGCCAGGAAGGTCACTCCAGCTTTTGCTAAATGGGTAAAACAAATTAAAGATATTTCACAATCATTTAGTCAACTGGGTCCTTTTACAATGAGAGCATGATCATGTGGGCTTTCCCTCCATAATTTCACTGCCGTGGGGGTAATCAGGATAACCGTAAATGGGCCTTCATATCTGGGCTTCAGGCAATTCCTCCGTATGTGCCTATTTATATTACTAATCGGTCCTCCATGGTTTGAAATCATGCCACCGTATTCTACTGTAGATTCTGGAAAGAAAAAGCAGAGAATGCAGCATGCATATTAGTCAACTACTTTGGCCAATTCAATCTCAATTGTACGTCCTATCACTATTTTACCACTAGCTCTTGCTCCCTGACTTCTATCATCAGATAGGAGGCTTTCCAAAACGTATCTTCAATTGGGGGTTAGGCCTTGTTTTGATTGTGGGGATGACGTGTGCATAACGTAGTATCGAACAATTGGGAGTTGTTCTGGCTCAGGGACAAGGGGGCGTCCCCGCCCCCCATGGGGCTGGCAGAGGCGGGGAAGAGACGATAGCGGGACTCAGCGGTCATCTTAAACAACTTTTTCTTGAGAGTTCCATTCATTCTCTCTACCTTCGCAGAGCTTTGGGGATGGTACGGCGTGTGGAGGCCCAAATCTACCCCTAACATGTTCCATAACTCTCGAAATACAGAGGAAGAGAATGCTGGTCCCTTGTATGGCCTCGATCACCCGAGGGATTCCAAATCTACAAGCTATTTCAGTAATCAACTTCTTTGCGTTACTTTGGAGGTCATTGTTGGTCCACTGTGGTAGGGCTTCTGGCCATCCTGAAAACATGTCTACTGCAACCAGAACATATTATTATTCCACTCTTAGCCTCTGGATGTGGTCCACTTGATCCTTTTGATGGGGTTCTCAGGTTTGGCCAAGGTGTTGCATATGGTACTTGCGCAGTGGGGAAGGGTTGCAGGTGGTGCAGATGGATGCCATGCATGATTGTAGGCTGCAATCATGGAACATGATTCTGGAGCTTGGTACAACTTTGCACATAGCTGAGTGGCCTGATTCCTTTGTCCACAATGAGTTAGCTCCATGGGCCCTAGGCTGCAATGGCTAGGTATCATTCGTCTAGGTAAACAGACAAGGCCTTTGCACTTCTAAATTCCTCTTTCGACGAGTTGCACCATCTTTCTTAACTGTTGTTTCTCCTTTGGCAGTTGCCATGATGTTGCTCTGCTGATATTTTTCTTGGAGGGGACCAGACGGGTCTTCCAATCAGAGGCTGGAGTTATATCAGTTCCTGGTGGTTTAATGAATTTCCTTTCCTGGAGCTTGGTGGTTTACCATAATGTGTTCAGGATACAGCCACTTGGATGACACTAACACCAAGAGCTGCTGCTTTTGTCGGCTTGGTCCGCTGTTGAGTTTCCAACGGGTCTGTTTGTCTTTCACTTTTCCCTTCGCCGGACTTAACCTTTAAGACGGCTACCTTTGTGGGTAGGCAGTCAATGTGCAGACATCTAGCGATTTGATTTTGGACTGTGTTTTAATCGGGTCCCTGCTGCCGTGATGATCCTCGATTTTTAAATGAGCCCAAATCATGTGCTATGCATAGGGCATATCTTGAGTCAGTACAATTTATTGACGTTTTTCCTCTCAGACATTTTTACAGGCTTCTTTCCAGAGCTTGTAGTTTCAGCATACTTGAGCTGATAAAGTGCCGGTGGGGCAGTGCTTCTGCCAGGATTTCTTCTTCTGCTGTTATTGCAAATTCCTGTATGAAAGTGCGCACCGTCTCTCTGTTGCATATCTTGATCCCATCAGGCCAGAGAGTTAAGATCTGCATGGGGGATCTCCTCTGGTCACCACGGTTGAATTGGGGGCTGCAGTTTGGTCTTGTAAGGCTTTCAAACCAAACATGGTGGTCATCCATCTGGGGTCACAGTCCACTTCTGTTAGCTCCACCTTGTGTAGTGGAAGAGAGTGGCTGGATTCAAGACTGACAGCCGTTTGAAGGAATGTTGGAAGGCAGGAGGAGTGAGCTATGTTGACGCAGGTGGCGCTGATGAGTCATGTGATTTGGAAGAGTCTGTTGTAGTACTGGAGAGTACAAATCCATGGGGTGCCTGATGAAAGTCAAATCATGTCCATGAAACCAATATCCGCAGTTTTGTCAAGAAGCGTTTTGTGCCTGCCCCGATGGTCAGCCTATTGAGGCAGGCCTGGAGCTGTCCTGGCCATGGGTCCAGTCGAGCAGAGTAGTATCCGAGTGGGGGCGTGTTAGGCGGCCCCATGTGCTGGGTGAGACTCCAGAGGCATGTCCCTCTGTTCAGAGAACAAATAGTTGAAAGGTGATGGTTGTCGGGAAAGTCACAAGAGCTGGTAGCAGTCGACACTGCAGTCTGTAAAGCCTGGAGCAGGCCTTCTGTTGTTAGATACCCACATATAAGATTAGCGAGCTTGGTGAAGCCAGGTTCCTCCTGATCTTCAGGCAATTCGTTATAAAGGCTGCATTATTCTGGATGCATCCGGTATCCATTGCCTACAGTAGGTGATCAGGCCTAGGAATCTTTGTTGGTGTCTTGACGTTTTCGTGGATAAGGAAGGGATGTGATGGCTTGCACACGTTCGATCGTAAGGTGTCGGTTCCTTGGGATATGCAGTGAACTAGAAACACAACTTCTTGTTTGGCACCACTGGAGCTTATCATTGCGAGACCTTGCTCAGTTGAGAGCAGCAAATGCTGCAGCAGGATAGAGATCCTTCCTACCAGATTTCAGGGCTTCACCCCAGAAGAAGATCATCGAACTACTGAAGAAGGGTTTACTTCAGGGTTATTGCTAACCCATCGGTGTAGAGAAGCTTTCATAGCCTGAGTAAACTGATTGGGGCTATTCTGGGCCCCTTGAGGTGTTGTCCGGGTCCAGGTGAATTGAGACCCTGAAAGGTAAAAGCAAACAAGTACTGACAGTTTCAGAAGAGGGAACGGCTGAAGAACGCATTAGTCAGATCAATAACTGTGAAGTAGGAAAGCTGAGGGGGGCATCTGGAAGAAGAGTATTGGGGTTGGGAACCACTGGTGTTATCCAGGGATTAGTGGTGCATTAACAAGCTCGGTGATCTTGCTCAATCGATATCTCTGCGGTTCCTCCTTCTTAGACTTTCTTCCTTCACAGGAAAAAGAGGGGGTGTTGCAGGGGAGATGCAGGGCAGACGAGTACCCTGAGTTTTAAAAGAGGACTGTTATTTGAGCTTCAGTCCATCTTCATTGACCAGCTTTGAGGGGATATTGTGGGAGTCGGGGAAGGAGACTCCATCTTTAGGTACACAGAACTGGTGGAACAGGAATGGTGGCCAATATCAACTGGTCCTTGTGGACCAAAGTCCTGGGAGGGAGGTTAGAAAATACAGATTGAATCAAAAATAAAGATAGGATTGGTTAAAGACCCCCACATCCCCATCATAATCACAAACAACACCCCAAACCACATCATCAGAATAAGGGAGGGGCCTTCAATGCACATCGGTAATGATCCAATCCCTCCGATCCTGGATCCGTAAATTAAGGCTCCAATACCTTAGAGGGAATTGAATGTTGGCCCGCATCAGTTGAAGTAAGGTCTGCTCCCACACAGATTAACTGGGCAGGTCGTCAGAAATCCTAGGGAAAACGGATAATCAAGTCAGGAAATGGGACACAGCATTAATTGGTACAGTGAGGGGCGTCTTATGTAATGCGACCCTCAACCCAATTTACAAATTTACGGGCATCAGACGGAGTTCTGGACCCTAAGAGGGCAGGTTCTATGCTGCAATTACAGAGGTGGCCGAACCAGTGTCCACCAAAAGTCTAGTGGGGTGTCCTGCTACAGAGAATAGTCACTACCCCTCGGACCTCACGAATCCACCGTTGGAAAGGCGGGCACCAGCTCGGCCAATCCTCATTGGTGGCCCATCTCTGGTAGGGCTGTCTGTGTTCTGTTGTTCCCCCTGTGGCTGTGCCGGCACGTCGGGAACCGGCAGAATATCTTTGTAATGGCCACAACATGATTACATCTCAAGAGATAGGGGCTCTTCTAGCGTTTTGCACTGGTGTGCGGGCGATAAAGGGACAACGGCCTGACAACTTTTCAGGGGCTGGGGCACACTAAACCATCACAGGTTTTAACAGCTTTCTTTTCCCCTTCTCTTTTTCTTATCTTGGTTATCAACCTTTTGGAATCCTTTACCACTTGCAGGCTTCTTTGTTAATACTGCAGACCATCAAGGAGCACCGGTCTTGTCACGCAAGGACCGACTATTGAGGTCATTTTAAGCCATCTATCAGGGCTCTCACTAGCAAGGGAGATTGGATCTTGTTATGAGTAGGAGAACCCTAGGTGCCTCATACTGCTGCTCAATCTACTCTGCATAAACATCTACAGCTTCTCTGGCTCTTGCTGTAGCATCCTGGCAATGTGGTGGCTTGGTCACTTAGTCAGGTCACTGTGCCCAGATCTTGAGCTGGACACACAAGGCTAAACCAGACTCAATAGAAAATATATCTAGTCCAGAAAGCGGTTAAGATATTTCTGGATTGGTGGGGAGGTAGGTAATCATCAGAGGTTCTGGACAAGCACTGGGTCTCTAAACCATGACTTTTCCTCAATTAGCCCCATAGAGTTTGCCCTTGGTTTTTGTGAAAATACTTCTCTTAGCGAATACTGCATGGGGAATTTCATTGGGGGTCAGCATTTACTGGTTAGCGTCTATCTGTTTGGGGGAAAATGCAAAATACAAATCGGAGGCAGGTGGAGGTTGCTTGGGATCATCAGTGACTACTCACTTGGTGGTCCTTGGGTACATGGGGTACAGGCTCTTTTTGCTGTATCGGGTGGGCTCATTTTCTGTTTGAAAATCTCTTGATCCTTACCTCTCTTTCACAAGTGCAGCTGTATGCCCTGGGTGAGGAAGAAACACAATATCTCCCTAACCTAATCACTAAATTACATTCTCATTTTTGGTAATTAAATTTCGAACATGCATGGCAGATGACCCGTTATACATTATTTGTAAAGGAAAATACTTATAAAGACCAGAGGGATATGTGGGAGAGAGATGGATCCGACTTTCACATGTCCATCCTCTACTTCACTCATCAAAAGTAAAGAATGGTAATAGCAGATGTGGAGCTGGGGTAGTTCATTGTCATCATCCCTTTCCGCTGTAAATTGAACCCACAGCATTGAATCAGATACATTACAAGGAGATCTCTCTGTTCTTTACACTGAGGAGATAGCGGACCGGTATATACTCTACCCCTTGTTTCTGATGATACCTTCCAATCTCGTTGGGCTTCTGAGCCAGCTTTTTCATAAGGGTCTCGCCAATCCCCCACGAGTGCGACAATGTTGGGGTATTGGAGGGTTTAAAAACTATAGACTCGACCTATGGGTCAGAACATCCCCATGTCCTATGGAAAATAAACACTTGTTCCACCAGTTACCGTTGGCAACATTGCAACTAAGCTTAGGATCCCCCAGTATTTCTCTTTCATTGTAGACACCACCTGGAGAGGTGTAAATGAATCTGGGAGCCAAACCCATTCCGGAATCCACACCTGTAGGAACGGGGAGGGGTATACTGCACTTCGGGTTCCATCCAACCCCCCTTCAGAGGTTTACCGGGGCCTGTGGGCGCCTACAACGAGAGCGTTTCCTCTGTTGTTTTCTAGCACTCCTACAACCATGACTGTACAGGCGCGGGTCGGATCGTGGTGGCTGGGGGCAGGTTGTCTGGGGTGTGGAATACAGGGACCTTGGGGGAGGGAAACAACAGCAGGAGGGTCCCTGATAATACTGTCCCTTGGGATGTAACCAAGGGGATAGGGGGAGGGCTAGTGGGCGGGTCTGGAATAGCCCTTAGGGGGCAGCGTTCTTAGTGTGCCCCACAACTCCTACAGTCTCCGACCAATAAGGATTATTGAGTTCACATGCTCACTACAGGTCCACCGCTCGGGTTCCGCCAGCGCCGCCATTTTGGGCTGGTGGCGCATGTGCTTCTTTAGCACAAACTATCGCTTTAACAACACTTTTCATACACCATACGTTTGTCATCATTATCAATCTCCGCCACTGCCTTCCATTCCACAAAATCTTCCGTTTTGCAAACATTTTGGCCACTCGGAAGGTGAGCATGTGCCCCCATATTTTCCAAAAGCCAACCTTATCGGACAATTTCCTCTCGAACCTCTATTATCTCCTGCCACTTGGATGGCTGCAATCTGCCCTTCTTTGGCAATCCCATACCAACTTAACATTTTACATGCGTTTGTAACATACCTTTTTCCTTCTTTCTTCAAACAATCTCTTGAAAGTCTCTGCCTCTTCAGGAACTTAAGCTCTTTTCGAACAGATTAAAAATTTTGAGTGTTCTATGTTTGGGGACGTCTCCGAATCTGACAAAGACTACACAGCCGTGGCACGGCTGTTCCCGGATCCCGGTCTCACAAACAAGGATACTATCAAAATAATAAATACCATTTCCTAACCTAACCAACAAGTAGTCCACCCTTGGTGTGCAACCATGTGGGGACCGTTCCTCCCGGTCTTCTTTGTCAAATCATTAATGTTACATATATATATATCCCGGAAACAATCCCTAGCGAATTAGTCCCATCCCGGACCCACCTGAATATTCTAGTAATCACAGTTCTTGTCCTAAATTAAACCGAGAGACTCCCTCCCTTGCCACTCAACAATAAACCTTAGAGACTGTCAAGGTTCCCAATATATTTTCAGCGACTCCATACCGGGGGCAAAGGGGGTTCGTGACTAAAAAAACAGTGACTATCCGAACTACTGGAAGTCACAGCAAACAAAATTCGGAACGTGGCTGGGCTGGATCCAAGTTTTCTTAGGTAGAGTCACTTTATTGTGACCACCAGCGGGACCAGATGCCACAAGCAATCTACTAACGGGAGACATTTCAAATGGCACAACGGCAGTTAAATACACATAAATGCATCAACTTACCGTGACTCTTAGAGGCTGCAGTCCTCAATTTGATATCCTCCGTCTCTAGCGCCTCCGGCCAGCGTTCGGTCCTCGGGGGTCCTGGATCCACCTAAGGCCATCGCCCACGTTGGGAGCCAAAAAGTGTCGGGTCGTTTGAAAACAGCTGGGGGTCACCCGTTTGTCCCGGTACCTCCAAATCACGATCAGGGGAAACATGGTAATCGGCCGATAGAAATTGAGTCAGTCGCAAAGTTCTGGTTCAGATCTCATTCATGTTACCAAGTAATTTGACCAATAACAATGAATTATACACAAATATTGTATGTTCTGTAATCCAAAACAAGCGCAGAGGGCTATAGGGCGTGAGGGAACGGACATATGTCCATATTTAGGCAGCTTCTGAGTAGATTTCATTGGTTCCATGTTGTCTATGAGTAAAAAGTCTCTGGAATGCACTCAGCCGAAACTTAGTTGATCTTGCCAGTTAAAACGAAACTTATGTGAAAGGGAGATGATAACCAATGCACATCTGGGGTAAACTGATAACAAGATGTTACATCCTGGACCGCAACCATCTTAAATGCTTCTTCATATTTGTGTATCATTCCTCTCAAAATGGTTTCTGCTACAAGCTGAGAACCTTATAAGGAGTAAAAAGCTTGGGATTTCATAGTTATGCAATCAACTACAATATTAGTTCAAATCTCTTTACCTTCACAGAAGCACATAGTGACTTCAACGTCACTTCAGTTGTCTCATTAGTGAGGGGGTGGTGCACTTTGTTTTGATCTCAGTTCCACATCCTGCTTGATTCTTCACCGCCCCTTTGTAAAAAAAGGGCAATGATAAAAATATCACATTGTTTTCTTAAATTCCACTGTAAAATTCCTTTTTAAAAAAACCTCCCACATTGGCCCTTTGAGGGTTTTCTGATTTAGAAAAAATAATCTAATCACTGTTTTAGATACAATTATTATAAGTCTTATTTTGGGAAATTAGAATAATATCGGCAAAAAAAACCCCCAAAAACAAAACCTTCTTTGTTCATAGTGGAGTGCACAAATATCGTATGTATTTTTTTATCATAGCGTACATATCTTTAAATGTTATAACATACCCGTGCAAAAACATATGGGTTTTTTAAACCCCTTTTATCCCAATTACTCATAGATTTTTTTATCAGGTTCTCCCCTGTTCCATTTTTTGTAATGCATGTGTTCACATAATTTAAAAATTTATCGCAGTGACCTTTCTCAGGAAAAAAAACCCCAAAAATGGAAAAAATTTTTTGCATAGGGGAGAACGAAAAAAAGTCAATTATTTTAAAAACCCCAAGATAGGAAAAATTTTCCCCCCCAGATTTTCTTTAATAAAACCCTTAATATTTTCTTATCATAAATTTCCTACTCCACCCGGCCCCATTCCCCCAAATTTTTGTTTCCCCAATCCCTTTGGCCTTTTTTACACGGCTTAAAATGGGCCGTTTTTTCGGTCCATTTAAATTTCGCCGAAAGGGGCGCCAAAAATTTTGGGTGAAAAAGCCCCGTCATTGGGAATTTCCCCAAAATTTATTTGAGAACTTTTGGAAATTTGTCCCCTCTCCCCGCTCGGCGAATTTTCCCCGGGGGGGAATTTAAATTTAAATGTAAATTAAAAGGGCATTGGGGCGCCCCTGGTTTAAAGCAAAATTTTGGGCCCGGGGAAGCGCCCCGGCCGCCCCCTCAATCCCCGCTCCCGTTCCCCAAGGCGTAAATTTCGGGGCGTTTAAAAAAGTTTTCCCGGGAGTTTTAAACCGTTGGGTGAACAAAGCCCCTTTCTCTCCTTGCACCTGTAAAATCGCGGGACATGTCACACATTTAAAAGTTTATGTTATTCTTCCAAATTTTTTAAAATTTTTAACCCTAGAATATATTTATATGATTTCTACTTCTAATGACAGCTCAGGCTTTTTTTTCTTTTTATAGAGACAGATTTAACATACAGAGAGAAAACTCAGATTCTCTTGCACTTTTGCAAATTTACCTTTTGCATTTCCCAAAGGTTTAACAAGGGGAAAACACCATTTGCTTTTTTGTCAGGGGACCAAGCAAAGAAGCTTTTAGACGAACTCAATTTTAACCTTTTAAGTAATTATTATTTAATTATCTTAAATTTATTTTCTGTTTTGGGTTTGTTTTTTAAAAGCAAGATTATAGTGTATGTTATAAACCCTTCCCTTTCATTTTTTAAACACCAAAACTTTATAGTTTAAATTGTGTGATCTTAAATGTACACAGGCTGTGATCTGTTTTATTGCTGTACAGCGATCTTCACAGGGACATTTTTTGGGCGGGGGGGGGGGGAAAAATCTTCCCTGGGACATTTTTAGACACCCCCCAACACTTACAAAAAACATATTTTTTCCCCTTTATTTTAAACTAAACCCCCAACACAGTAAAAACATACATTTAATTCTCTGGGGAAAGATGAACCCCATAATCGGGGTAAATGAACTTCACAGGCCCCCCAAAAAAGCATGGGCCCACCCCTAGGTGAAAAGGAAAACAATAGCCATTTACAACAAGATAAAATAATCACCATTCATAAAAACCCCCCCTTACCTCGTTCCGGGGTTATTTCGCCGCGAAATTTCCCGACGGATTGACGATGTCAACCCGCGCAAATCCGTCCGAAATAAGTCACAGCCTATTTTCTTTGATTTCAATAAAAAATTTACGGCTCGTCTTTCACACGCGGTTTTCCGTTGGATTGCCGCCCGGGATTGACGAGGCAATCCGGAGGGAAAAACAATTCACATTAAAATTTTTTTCCCGGAGGTTTTCCCCACCTACAATGTTTGGGTAGATGGGAATCCGTCGGAAATCGTTACAAATACGTCCCAATTAGTGGCATGTATTTGCAACGTTTTTAAAATGATTTCAGAACGTTTTTTCATGGGAAACCGTTGTAAATACGTTCTGAAATAACCGTGTGAACGAGGCCTTACAGGGGCACAAACGAAAAAAACACCAACTAATTTTCCTGCACCCCCGTGGCCCCGAAATACAATTCTTTAAAACCCCCATACCATTATCCCCCAGTGCTACATTTTTACAAAACATTCCTGCTAATAACTTCTGCATTATTTTCATTTGCACCCGATTTTAAAAGCTAACAAATGTATCCCAAATTTTTACAAAAAAATTCTTTTGGCTCCTACAAAAAAAACAGAATTGGTTTTTTTCCTCACCCCGGTAAAACTTAAAAGAAAAAAATTAGGACAGCATCCCCCATTCTCTCACAGACAGTGAAGGTAAAAGAATTTAAAGGGAAAAAAAAACAAAAAGAACATTAAATGTGCACTTTTTATGTCAAAAGAGCACAATTTTTTTCTGTAACCCCAATTTAAAGGTTCCTTCCAACTAAATAACTTATACCTAATGAACCAAATGTTAAAACTCTTTGCATTAATTTTTCTAACTTTATCAGGGAAAACGGGGTTTCACCGGGAAGGAAGCACAAAAACGTCAGTATAAACCAAAATTTTTTTTCCCTTTCACTTCGTTCACAATCACTGACAATTAACATTTTCCAGATATTTGTTAAATATATTATAAATTATCTACTTTGGGACACTCTGCTATTTCATTGTTACAATGTGGCTTTTAGCTTTCCCCGTCTCTTTAAAACATTCCCCCCTCCCTCTTGCTTAGTTTGTCTGTCTCTCTCCCTCACGTCACCCCGTCAGGTCAGTTCATGTCTGCTGTAAAACTTCAGCCGTTCAAGAGGGCAATTTCAAAAATTCCCACGACTTTATGGGGGCCCGCCGTCGCAATTTGGTGACGCAATCAAACAGTGTTGAGTGCACTTTGTTGGCTTGGTGCAAACCCAGGGGGACTGGACTCGATTTTTGTCAAACTACCCCAAAAACTAAAAAATTTAGCTAAAACCCATACATTGCTATTCCCCAAAAAAACAAATTTTAAATAATTCTTTGGTTAAACGCCAAACCCTTCTGACACCCCAAATTTTTAAAACTGGTGATTGTTGGGCAGTCAAGGGAAATTAACCCCCTTTGGGGCCCCGCCGTTTTTTACTTCTTTACCTAGCCCCATTTTTTAAAAACTGAATGTGGTTTCCCTTTATGTGGGGGAATAACTTTTTGAACTTTTACCCCATCCATGTGATTCAGAGATTGTTTTCTCGTTTACCATTGTGTTTTTAAATTAGTAAGAAATTTTTATCCATACAATCCTTTTTTGTTTGTGGGAAAAAATCAAAATTTCTTTAAAAATTTTGGGAAAAAATTTTCGGGTTTTTAAAGTTGCAAAATTTTTGCATGAAAACAAAAATAATTATTCACCCCAAAATTTGTTTATAACTAGCATCTACCCTATGTTCCAAATATAGGTTGGGGAATCATTTTTTTAAAAGGTT
>JAODAL010038511.1:0-39129 GCA_025379985.1 Phyllomedusa bahiana
TTTTTTTGTAAATTTTTGGGGGTTCCAAAATTTAAATGGGGGGACCCCGGGGATGTTGTCCTCCCAAAAGCCACGTCATATTTTGAGCGGACCTTCGCACGCTGGAGGAGTCATTACAGACAAATGCATCCGGTTTTCCCAAGATAATGTGGATCGTTTGACTTTCATCAAGATGAATCAAGCATGGATCTCTGATGATGTTGTGGCCCCAATTCCCGAGGTCACCGATTAGTTGCCGTTCAAACTTCACATTCCTCTTCCAAAAGAAATGGTCCTCTTGAAAACTTTTTTTTAAATGACCATTTTTTACTGAAAATTTTTATTCTAAATTTTCCCAAAAGATCATTTTGCTGGTTTTGCGGTGTGGAGACCGTAAAAGACACCAAGGTTTCATGACAAAACCGTATTCCATTTACTAACTTTATCTTTAGAATTTTTCACATTATCAATGGTTTTGTGGTCATGTTGCTGTGAGATACAGCTATAATCATGTTTCTTTGGAACAGAAATGTGCCTTCTAAGTGGCATTTCTCCCTCACAATTTTTAATAGTGGCTGAGAAGTCATATTATAATTTTTTGGGGGTCATGTTGCTGTGAGAAAACAGCTATAATTATGGTCCTTTGGAACAGAAATGTTGGTTTCTCAGTGGCATTTCTCCCTCCAATTTTTAATAGTGGCTGAGAAGTCATATTTATAATTTTTTGGGGTCATGTTGCTGTGAAATACAGCTATAATCATGCTCCTTTGGAACAGAAATGTGGCTTCTAAGGGGCATTTCTCCCTCAAATTTTTTTAATTGTGGCTGATAAGTCATATTTATAATTTTTTGGTGTCATGTTGCTGTGAGATACAGCTATAATCATGGTCCTTTGGAAGAGAAAAGTGGCTTCTAAGTTGCCTTTCTGCCTCACAATTTTTAACAGTGGCTGAGAAGTCATTTTTATAATTTTTTTGGGTCATGCTGCTTTGAAATGCAGCAATATTACAGGTCCTATTATAAAAAAAATGTGGTTTCTAACAGACATTTGTTCTTCACAATTGTCAAGAGTGGCTCAAGGTTCATGTTTTGAATTTTTGGGGCCCATGTTGCTGTAAAATGCAGCTATACTACAGGTCCTATTGTAAAAAATGTGGTTTCTAACAGACATTTGTTCTTCACATTTGTCAAGAGTGGCTCAAGGGGTCAGTTTGAATTTTTGGGGCATGTTCTGTGAAATGCACTATACTACAGGTTCCTATTGTAAAAAATGTGTTCAATAAAACATTTGTTTTTCACAATGTCAAAGTGGCTCATGGGTCATGTTTTGAATTTTTGGGGGGCATGTTGCGTGAATGCACTATACTACAGGTCCTATTGTAAAAATTTTTTTTCAACAACATTTGTTCTTCAAAAATTGTCAAGAGGGGCTAAGGGGTATGGTGCTGTCAAAAACAGGAATGGGTAGGACACGTTAAGGACACATATTGCAAAATGACTTGTTTTTGAAGATTTTTAAACATAGCTGCACCCCTGTAGGAGACAAACCCATTTAAAAAATTAAAAAAAAGAGAAACAAAAAAAAATGGGGGGATTCCATCCTATTTTAAAAATGTGTTTTCTAAATTAAACTCTAAAAAAAATGGGATTATAAAATAGCGTACAAAATTCCCCTGAATTGTCAAGGGGGTACAGGAAGACTTGAAAAGTTAGTTAACCAGGCAGTTATAGTTAATGTCCATTTTAACTAAAATGGTGGTTAAAACTCCTTTTTCCGGCACTTTTTAATCTTTGGGGATCAGGAAATTGGGCTCATGTGTGGCCCCGGACAGGGATAGTTATGTCCAGGGAAAATAAAATGGGGGTTGAAAACTCCTTTTTCTGGCACTTTTTAAATCTGGGGGTCAGACAGGTTTAATTACTCATACTGGGGGTACAGAACAGGTATAGTCTATGTCCATTAAACTAAAATGGTGGTTGAAAGACTCCTTTTTCCAGCACTTTTTTAAAATTTGGGGGTCATGAAAGGTTTGGGCACATGCTGTGGCCCAGGGACAGGTATTTGGGCAATGTCCAGTTCAACTAAAATGGTGGTTGAAAGACTCCTTTTTCTTGCACTTTTTAATCTTGGGTCAGACAGGTTTAATACTCATACTGTAGTACAGACAGTATAGTCAATGTCCAGTTCAACTAAAATGGTGGTTCAAAGACTCCCTTTTTCCGGCACTTTTTTTAATCTGGGGGTCATGCAGCTTTGGGCTCATTCTTTGGCCAGGACAGGAATAGTCTATGACAATTAAACTAAAATGGGGGGTTGAAAGACTCCTTTTTCGGCACTTTTTAATCTGTGGGGTCAGACAGGTTTAATGGTCATACTGTGGTACAGGACAGATATAGTCAATGTGCAGTGAAACTAAAATGGTGGTTGAAAGACTCCTTTTTCCGGCACTTTTTAATCTATGGGTCATGCAGGTTTAAGGGTCATGCTGTGGTACAAGACAGGGATAGTGAATGGTCTGTGAAATTTTTTTCTGTGGCTTTTATAACCTAAGTGTTTGCCTAAGAATGTAGCACGTATCCATTTACTGTTTGTGGCTGTTAATTCCAGCTTCTCCCGCCTGTTTCGGTGTAAGAATGAAGGTGTTGTTCCTCTTCCCAAGAAGGTTTAATGGTCATCGGCGATAATCTATTATCGACTATCGGAAATCGTCTTGATAATTGCCGATATCGACTATCGACCCGATGACGATAGTCGACGTAATCGCTCATCACTATGTATGAATTCTGGCGCTGATAGACCAGTTCTAAATCGCTTTAAGGTAGTATAGACTGCGCCAGAATGTATGACCCTGTTCTTCTGCAGTTCATACATACAGGCGCAGTCTAGTGCCAATACAACAAGTCTGGCTAAGGCAACACGCCCACAGAACGCCCCGCAACTCTGGTGCGCTAAAAAGTGTCTTTGGGGCAGTACCAAGGCACTTATCATGCCAAAGTTTGAAGTACGCCTGTTCATACATCTATAGAACTGGTCTACTACAGCTTTTTCAGCCCAGAATTCAGGCGCAGCCACGTTCATATATGTCACCCCAAATTACCACAAAATGCAATTTTGGAGTTGGGCATTTATTTTTCGACCAGTCACAGGATGGAATATATTATGTTATTTTTAAATAGGTAAGACTTTTTTGCTTTTTTGGGTACTTTATTACTAGCAGGCATGGTTGCTTGTATACTGTTCTGCAATAGTATTGTATTGTGGAACAGTATACAATAAAGGCTCTCCTATTACACTGTCTGCGGTAGGGTGTAATAGGAGTAGTAAGACGATAACCATAAAGGCTTACAATAGGTCGCCAGCTTCCATGACATAGTTGGTATTCCCAATCTCAACACTGAGGGTCTACTCGCGGACTGGAACAATGTGCAGCACCATAATTTTTAGTGACTGCAGAGGCCAGTAATTGGCCAATACTTGTCTCACATCCATGTAAACAATAAACGTTTCTCTACTAAAGGACCAGCAGGGGACACTGGAGTTTTGTTGGTACTAGAACAGCTGTGAGGCAGGAGAGGTGCATACCGGGTTATTTTTAATTTGAACACAGACTCGAGCATTAATAAGGGGTTTATCCAAAATGTCAGAAAACCCGTTTAACACCCAATTGCCTTAAGATCCAATATTCTTTGCTGTTCATTGTTTAAATATAAGTTTATAGTGATTGGAGTTCAGTTATTCCAATATAGAGCATAGGTATCGAGTTAAAGTGGACCTGTCAGGTGATTTTTGCTGTCCTATCTGATAGCAGCATGTAACAGACAGAGAGAAGCTGAGCTACATAATAGATAGGTTTATGTGACTAGGAGCAGGATTTGTTAGTACAAAGCAGAGACAGTAAGTTGTACTTACCACATCCACACAGAACGTTGACAGCTTTCCTTGTTATTCAGTGTGTTATTCAGGTTCTGTAAATGGGATAATCGGAACTGTCACTGTTGCTCCTGTGAGTCCTGTCAGGATTTATTTGGTGTTTTTCTTAGAAATCCTGCTCCAAATCCTTTATACTTCTAAATTATGTCGCTTAGCATCTTTCCATCTATCATATCCTGCTCTAAGAAAGAGCAGCAAAAATCATCCTGCACTTTGTACTTTCAAAAGACAATATTCCGACCCCCGGTAGGGGGTGTTTTTGAGCTCACTGCATACAGTTTTATTATTCAATTCACCAACATTCACGCAAGAATATGCAAAACTACTAGTTGATACTATTAACATTGCATTGCAATAAAAAAAATCGTTTCCCAAAAACTTCACCAAAATGACAGGGTCAGTCAGGGTGTCTGTCCCTAGTTTATGATGTCCTAAGAAAAAACAGGAGAAAAATACTGAGAATAACCAGACATCATTTCAGCCTATATTTTATTAATTTAGCTTTGATGTATGCTTAAAGGGGTTTTGTCATTACACGCTTTGCAGACTTGAGCTGTTTCTATCTGTTACAGCTTCAAATCCAGGGGCAAGTCTCTCAGTAGGCGGGTCTCTCCTGCCAGTAGGCATGTCTCCCCTCACTGAAGAGTTGTGACATCATCATTGTGTGTGAGCAGTGAAAAGAAGAGGATGTCACAGCTCTGCAGACCTCCTGCAATGTTCTCATGACTGCAGAGCTTTTAGCTCCAGGCTGCACAAGCTCCTTGTAAGCATAACAGAAGCCTTGGTGTTAATAGTTATACATACAGCCTGAATTGATAAAACACATGTAAGAAAGGCATGCTGCCCCCCTCCTCCCTCTGTTATCAGGCAGGAGGTAGAGCAAACTGTATAAGGCTGTATTATATGGGGGGTGGGTGAGCAGTATATAAGACTGTGCTATATAAGGAGAGAGTGAATCTAGCAGCTACAGACTCAGTAATTGCCCAGATCTTTTACGTAGAACTATCACTGGGAGAAGGGGCATAGAGATGAGCTGAGATGAGCTTTATTATACACACACAGTCATCATACACATACACATCATTTCACTTTCAATTTCAACAGCTAAAAAGGGAGTAAGTACAGAGTGCAGGCAGCCAATCACAGCACAGGGGGCGTGTCCCATCCAGGAGGCATGTCCAAACAGGCTTAATGAAATGTCAGTCAGCCAATAACGGAAAAGTGTGGTGTCCCGTCCATCTGCTGAAGAAATAGCTATAGATGCACAGATAAGCTCTTATTTGCTATACTAAGTGATTTAGGTAATGTAAAACAATTGCAAAAGTGCTTATTTTTACTGTCCCCATCATTAGAGATATGATCTTTATAGCGAGAAAACTCCTTTAATGTTATTATTGGATCAAGATGATCAATTGCTTTTGGTTAAATATCAACTCACCTCTTTTTTAATTAATCACTCTTTTCACTGTACATTCCAATTACCATTAGTTTTTCGCTAGGACAATACTAGGGCTTCTAGAGATAGGTTGAAGAGTGGGGTCGCCCTTCTTGCGGCGTTTACCCTACTTAACAGGGACTTTTTTTCTGTTAATTTGTTTTATGTCCTATCTCTCATAAAGGTTAAGTTTTATTTTATCAAGGGTACACTTTTCTTTGATTATACATGAGTTCTAAGTGTTTTTTTGTTTTTCCAATCCAATTCTACAAATTGGCTTTCTGTGATTTTGTCCTCAGAAAGGGTAACATATTTCTGCTGATGTTTAAATGACACTGTCCACGGTTAATTCTACAGAGGACTAAGCCTAATATATTTTGTATTTCTCACAGTTCGGCCGGACAGAAGTTATTGACAACACACTGAATCCAGATTTTGTCCGTAAATTTGTACTGGATTACTTCTTTGAAGAGAAACAGAATTTAAGGTTTGACGTGTAAGTATTTGCCATCATTAAACCAAACGTCATTTAACTCGAGTAGTTGTTAAATCATACAATCATATTGATAAATGCTATTGAAGTATATTGAATTAACATAACTACTCTCCTTTTAACATTCTCATAAGAATCTACCTACCACGTAAATACCTCCCTCAGATAACCACAGCTTGTGTAACCGAGTTGTTAAATCTACAGATGTCTTGACATGGCAGTACTTTGGACACTATTTTGCTTCAGTATTTGTAAGCCAAAATCAGGAGTTATTCCAAAACACACAAGTGGTGCAAAACTTTACATTATACCTTTTCTCTGCATAGGTTACACTTCTGTGTTTTGCCTATATACACCTACTACACCTATTATATGATATAAAATACTGACCAAATGAATGCCATGTGAACCCAGCATTTATGTGAATGCATACAGGATGGATTTGCTGTGATAATTTTCTGCAGAAAATCTGCACCTAAAACTCTCTATCAGATGTAAGTCAATGGGGTAAAATCCACAGCAAATCTACAATAGAAATTGACGTGCTGCAGATGTTAAAATCTATGCCACAGGTCATTAGCCATGCAAAAAATTTCCACCATGTGGGCATGAGATTTATAAATTCCCATCCACATGGCTGGTACTATAATGTGTGGTGGATTTTCCATGTGCAAATCCACACAAAAAAATTAGCAGCAAATACATCCTGTGTGGATTTGCCCATAACTAGTTCCTGACCAGACTGTTTCTCCCCCTTTCTGACCAGGTAAATTTTTTCTTTTCCTTAGTACATGTGGGTTTGAAAGTTATAATGCTTTATTGCATTAGGTTATTCTAATAGTTTTTATTTTATTAGTGTGTGTTATTTTTATTATTTTATTGTTTAAGATATTGTGTCCCCACAAGGTCAGGAAAAGCCCTTTGGGGGGCATTTTTAAATCACTTTTTTTTATTATTCCTGTATGTGGGGCCCTAGTTACAGGGGAAATTCTGAGGAAATACATAGCCTGCATCGACTGCAGAACTCACCTGGGTCTGATCAGAACCAGCAGCTCAGGTAGTCCCAGCGATCAAGTGATAAACCATCCCTGTCTTCTCAGTGGAGAGCCAGCTATCACTGAAAGCCGGCTCTCCACCTGCACAGCTGCCCAATTAGTGTACAGCTGCACTCTCCACACAGACGTTCCAGAACATCCGTGTAGAGATAAACTGCTGACACCCAGATGTTTAAAGGACCCAAAATACATCATAAAGTATACATGATAATTTGATATAAAAGCTAGCAAGACCTAAATTAATGTGTTTGTATCACAGATTACCAAATAGCTAACGATTCTAGAGCATCTTTTCATACAACTATGTATTATACAGTTATTCCCTCTTTTTTGGACTCATGCATATATTGACAACTGGGTATTAACTGTGCACACTTTAGGTGGTGTGTCCCTACATTCTCTAACTGATTGGACATCCTCAGGACTGATTGGACACCGTTAAAGTGCATATGGACACACCTCTTTGACAAAAGGAATGGTAATACCCAATTGTCAGTTTATTCAGATATTTTTAGGAGGAATAAAAGACAGATATTTAAGAAAAGAAGGCACTGAGTTGTTATTTTATGGAGGGATACAAGTATTTACTAAAACAGACATGTCAGGAGAGCTGAAGGGGCCCAGTAATTAAAGGAATTTTGCCACAATCTCATTTCATACCTCCTGTATCCAGTTCTTCAGCTCTGTGTGCTCAGAAGGGGCTGTGTGTGATTTGTTTGAATTGCATATCATGTGACCCAGCAGAATGACATCACCAGGTCTTTCCTCTCTCTAGTAAAAGAAAGGTCTGTTTATGTATTGAATTGTAAGTAGCTACACTGTAGCTCAGAGGTAAAATTTTTGCTTTACAGCACAAGGGTCCGTGGTTCAAATCCCTGCAGTAACTTAACCTGTGGATTTTTTTTTCCTTTTTATCAATGCACATACCTCATTGAGGGTTCTTTTTTTTTTTGCACTGTTTGACTTATTACTAACAAGTCCAAAGGACAGGAGTAGAATGACAGCACCCGGGGTTTGAACACTCAGTTGCTATCTGAGAAGAGAGGTGATGTCTGAGCATGTCTGACCAGGAGTGAGGAGCTCTCAGCCCTGGTCGTATCCCCTGGAGATGAGCTATAAACAATAGATCACTAAAGGAGGAGCTAAAACAAAAACGGTGCAGAATTTTTAATAATGATGAATGATGAAAATGTTTATTATTTAATTTTCAAACTCCCCACGGCAATTTTACTTTGTGGCAAAACCCCTTTAAGCTGTTCTCTTTAAGCTGTGTGGCTCTTTGAAAGTATAGAGAAAAGCTCCTCGCACTGCACCAACTGTCAGTGACATTCTTCTTGTACTTTTATCCATCTGTCTATGTTATATCTTTATATGTTCATATTATGTTATTTCACATTTCCTATTGTTGTCATTGTACCCCCACAGTGCCGTCTAGTGTTCAAGTACCCTGGTGGGACTAACAGTAAAAGTAAAAAATTTTTTTTAAAGTTTTAAAGGCTGTGTCTGGTATTGCAGCTGCTTTTACTTCCAGAAATAGCTCCACTCTTGTCCATAGGCTGTGTCTGGTATTGCAGCTGCTTTTACTTCCAAAGATAGCTCCACCCTTATCCATAGGCTGTGTCTGGTATTGCAGCTGCTTTTACTTCCAAAGATAGCTCCACCCTTATCCATAGGCCGTGTCTGGTATTGCAGCTGCAATACCAGACACAGCCTATGGATAAGGGTGGAGCTATCTTTGGAAGTAAAAGCAGACCATAAATCCTAATTTTTTACAACCCCCACAAATTATGTTTTACAAAAATCAAATATTTACTCTATTTGAAGTTATTTAACCCATTGTTTGTCCTTAAGCATTACAAAGATTCTGCAATGATGTGTGCCCTACACTGAGTTGTTCACAAACCAGGATGAGTATGACATATATATCTGTATTAAAGACCTGAGAGAAAGTGGGACAGCAAGAATCTATTGAGAGAAATTTGTTACTGTAGCAACAACATCACTAATCCTGCTACCAGGACGCCTATTAACCCTTCAGTGCCAGAGGGACTATTGCTTGTAAGATATATATCTATTTTTCATATATTTATCTTTTGTGTAGGTGAACTACATACACTGCTAAGATCACACCCATTACAAGTAACTGTTGAATGAATCATTGCTGCGAATATAGATAGACAGAAACATAGATATGAAATAGATGATAGATGGATAAATAGGAGAGCTTATCTATGAATACATGACTGGGACAAGGTATTTTGGTGCTCTAGGCAAATAAGGCAATTTTTTATTTGTAAAATAGGAAAAGGGGCAAGTTTTGAACTTTCCTTTTTTTTTTTTATAAAAACTTTAATCCTTTTTACAATTTTTTTTACTTGTACTGTTAGTCCCACCAGGGTACTTGAACACTAGACGGCACACTGGGGGTGCAATGACAATATTAGGAAATGTGAAATAATATAATATGAACATATAAAGATATAACATAGACAGATGGACAAAAATACAAACTGTAAGGGGTGATACGCCCCCAATGGGAAGAATGTCACTGACAGTTGGTGCAGTGCGCGGAGCTTTTTTTTTATACTTACAAAGAGCCACAGAGCTAAATGGTTATGATCTATTTAAGGGGTAAAATATAGTTAACGGTTTTGCTCACACTTGGGGCAGATTTATGACAATTCTTTGGATCCATAAGACGCAACAGAAAGACGCATGTAAACACGCATCGGTGATCAGATGTCTGAACGCCGATGCGTGTTTTACATTGAATGCAATGTAAATCACACTGCACATTGTTAGATGTGTTTGGGTCCGAAACACGCATCAAAAAACGGATCAAAAAACAGATCCAAAAATGCAGTGTGAACATATGCCAGACCCGACACTTTGTAATGTGACAAAGATGTGGAGGCTTTCTGGGGGCTTCACACCACATTCGTCGGAATAGACACATTTATGAATGTGGCATGGCAAAATTAGGCGCATAACTACTCGTACAGCCACACCAATTTAAATGTGGTCTTCCTGAGCCTGAGTCGTCATAGTAGAACTAGTTTTGCCATTAGGGCAAAAAATATCCCTTATTTCTTAAACTTAAACCACGAAAATAATACAAACTAATTTATGTTAATTATCAAACTCTATAAAATTAACTAATATAAAATAATATATATAATAAAAAAAATCAAAATTAATCGAAAATTAAGATTTAATTGCATAATAGCAATTAACTAAACCAATATAGCATCTACCATTAATCCCGTTCTCAATTGTGGATTTACAGTTAGCGTAGTATTACAAAAACATTATGGCAGACTAGGAATAACATAAAACGCATTAGAATAGCATGTCAGTGAATAGAAACTATGGTAGTGATCTTGCATGTTGTACCACAAGTCTCAGCGAGACCTGTCGTGTACCGGCTATTGCTGTATATCGAAAAAAGGCTGACCCACATTTTTCTGAAAACAAGTAACATACTATATCAAAGTATATTGTAAAATTTTAATTATATAAAAATATAAAAATCTGAAAAAACTTTTGGTATTAACATAAAACATTTTAAATTAGAAAATAAACTCAATGAACTGTTTTAAACTCTGTAGAGAAGAACAGCAGCTCATTGTTCCATTGCTTAGCAGGGTCTCCTACTAATTAATAGAATGCAGCAGCCATTGTCATGTTCTGGCATTCCTTTATATATCTTTGGTGCATTCCTGAGTGCCAAAGTACCGCAGCGCGTTAAACATATATGCTAGGTGCTTTGAACCTATACCGCCATGTATAAGCGCACATACACCACCTTCAAATATTCAGGTAAATTGTACACTGAAAAAAGCCGCAACAAAAGTTTCATACATGTCGTCCTTGGTGTGTAAAGACACTTGGACTTTAGAACAGTTGAGAAACAATTGCAGTGTCTTGCTAAAAAGGACTGTGCACCACACCATGAGTGCTTTAGAAGGCCAAGTTGCACCCAGAATGGATGACAGCTCTTGCTAGGACTTTCTGTGCTGGCGTGTAGGTACGGGAGGCATCCCCCAGCCACGGCTTGCACTATTAGGGTATGTTCACACGGCTTATTATGGTGCGTATAGTACACGCCACAATACGCCAGGTGTTTTGGAACCACGCACTGATCAGCGCGTAATTCCAAAGTGGGGGGAAGGGGGCGGCCGCGTGTCAGCTCTATAGACATGCATTGTCAACAGTGCGTAATCGCCGCTAACAATTGACATGTGACTTTTCTCCCCCCGCGCGTACAATACGATCATGAGAACATACCCTTAGAGGTAGTTTTCAGGGTTGTTTCAGCCACTGCCTTTACTGCTTTTCATGTTCAGGAACTGCCTCACACCGTTAACTTTGCAGCACTAACATGATGAATGTACAGCTCTGCCTATCCTAAAGCTTCAGTCACTCATTTGGTCAAGTTTTCCCTCACCGATTACTAACATGCTCCTCAGTGCCTGACAAGCTTTAGGGCCAGACCTCGATTCTCAAAGTCAGCAGGTCTCAACTTCTCTATGCCATTCCTAGTGCCATCAACTAACATAACAGTGGTAACACTATTTGGAGACAACAGGTCATTATGGTGACGCCAATATAGACATCAGTTCATTAGTTCATACTCTATATGCTAGCTGTTCCTGGACTTAGTGGGGTACAACACATCAAATAGAGTACAATAGAGTACAAGAGCATACACTAGACATACAACCTGAACAACAGTAGACAACATGATAACTTGTGTAAGGGGACAATTGCTGTTTATTTGTACATTATCCCTTCCAACCCCTCACAAGCTGGACAAAAGATAAGTAGATTAGGGCTGCGTAAATAATAAAACTAATTTGATTTGTCGTTTGGGGACGTGAAATTTAAATTTTTTAACAATATCTCAAATCAATTTAGTAATCTAAATACGGCGATAACTTCATACAGCCGGCTCCATTCCCTGCTGTTAGCGATGGATGTTTTCGTATTTCCCGCCAGCCCAGTACATTGACTGTACAGGAATCTGACGAGACTCCTTCGGGAGATGGAACATGTTCTATCTTCTGGCTGAGGGTCGGTGGTTTGGAAATCCAACAGTAGAAAATCCGTGCTGTGTAGACTACAACACAGATTTCCTATTGCGGTCTATGGGCACAGGATTACAGTCGGATTTGTTCGGATTCTCAATACTGATTCCACTTAAAAATTTGACTGCAATCCTGTGTATACATAGCCTTACTGAGTATTCCCGCTACATAGGATCTTACCGGCACCATGACAGACCCATACGTCACAGGTCAGTAAGGGGTTAATATGTGTCCTCTTCAGCTACCGTAGTTTTATCAGTTTGGGAGAAAGCTGGAAGACAACTAATATGGACGCTATTGTATTATTCATGTGTAGTGGCATTAATCACTTTATAGCTAGGACTATCTGTCATTTTATGGCAATAGAATTGGCAGAAATTGACATCAATTTTTTAACACACAGGGCCACATCTATGAAAACTGTCTAGGTCTAAAACTCACTTTGTTGCCCATAGCAACCAATCAGAGCGCCTTTCATTTCATATAGTGCTCTGGAAAAATGAAAGGGGAGTTCTGATTGGTTGTTCTGGGCAACAAACTGAATTTTAGACCGAGACAGTTTTCATACATGAGGCCCATAGTGTTTTTGATCAAAAACATTTTTTTTCATGGAACCAAAATAAAAAACGGCAACAATATCACTTGAAAATTATGACCTTTTTGATCAGAGGTATTAGCACCCCGACCTCCCTTTAAATCCAAAAATTAGAAAGACAGACAGAAAGATATATGGCAAAGAGACAGACAGAAAGATAGATTGCAGAGAGATAGATACAGTAGATGGCATCATTTTATAGCTCCTGCGGTTTGCAGGGGATTTATAAGGGTTGCATTTTGAAGGCTGTAGTAAAATATAATTCTCTAGATTGCAACTATTTTGTGTAATAACACAGAATTGCTCAAATCAAGTCCAAAAATAAAGTCAGTTTTTTTTTTATCATACGGTTAACCACATCAAGTAAAATTACAAGGCTCTTGTGCTTCATTGCCGAGAAGTTCCAGGATGACTCACTCTTCAGGATAAAAGAGCGATGGCAGGAACAGAGACATAAATCATTGTCTCCATGAGATCACAAGGGGTGTTAAATTCATTTTCACCACTGGCCACTTCAGCATTGTGGTTGCCTTCAGTGGGCCTCGTAGGGTGACAAGGATTCCAGGGGGCTGGCAGAGCTGTTTCACCATCTGAAAGTTGCTGAACAGAGTGGTGAAGATGTGTGTGACAGAGTTCAGAATCCAAGAAGGCGCCCGCTCCCTATGCTGTCTCCACCACCTTTGCCAAGCACTGGCTGAGTCCTCTGAGGAAAGTGAAGAACAGGTCCTTCTGTGTCCAGACCATGTCCATTTCTGCTCATTGTATCTAAGCTCTCGTGGGCCACAAAAAAAGACGTATGTGCCGCATTTGGCCCTAGGGCCTTGAATTTGACACATATGACCGGTACGAAGAAAAGTGATGATTTTTGGGATCACACATGGATAATGGCCACCATAAACATAACTATTCACTTTACCTATAATTTCAGTGATGGGGGCAGTTGTTCCAGGAGTGATTTGTTTAAAAGCCTAAGGGAAAAACCCCTTTATTTTGAAAGCCTTGTTGAAATCAGTAAATCATAGGGTTTCCTTTGAAATAGGGTTGGTTTTTTTACTGAAACCTTTGGGTTATTTTGCAGGGATTTTTTATTCCTTTTCAAATACTAAAATTAAAAGGGGGTATACTGTTGGGGAAAGGGAAAATACAAAAACCCCACTCTCGGGGTTGTACATTGGGGTAAAATATAGATTATAGGTAGAGATGGGCGAATTTTTTCCAAAAATTGATTCGGTATTTCCGCCAAATTTTTTCCAAAAAAAATTCGTTTCGTTCCAAATTTTCTTCGGCACAAAATGCGTTTTTAAAAAAGCAGCTTTTTCCCGGGCTGCACGGAGCCTGCAGGGTGCTGTAAACTTTGGGTGCCATGTTTAAAATTTTGGCAGAGGGAGCTTGGTTTGGCCCTTCATACAATGTTGTGTTTTAGTATGACACGCTGATGGCGGGCCCCGCTTTTGGGAATCGCTTCACTATAAAATTCCCTGGGCATTAAGGGGCAAAACTGCCCAAAAAAACCTCAAGCGGGAATGTACCCTGATAAAGTCAGGGGCCAGAAAAAACCCGGGGAAAAAAAAAAACTGAGGGCCTCGGGTGGCAACTTTTTTTGACAGAGTGTGGGGTGAGGGCGGCACCCACACCCGCATGAGGTTTCGGGCAGGGGCACAATACTTTCCCGGAAGGGTGGCAAAACACGGGGAAACCCACAGAGTGGCACAATGACGGGAGAGCAAGGTCACTGGGGGGAGCAGCATGGGGCCCGGGCCCAGGGGCCCATAATGACATTCTTTTGGTGGCAAAACAGGGGGAAGCCACAGATTTGGCAAATGACTGAGAGGGGAGGTCATTTCCGGCAGCAGCATGGGGTCAGGCAGGGGCCACAATGACATTCGGGAAAGGTGGCAAAACAGTTTAGGCCACGGGAGTGGCACAATCACACGTGGGGAGGTCACAACAGCAGCAGTACAGGTAGGCAGGGCAAAATGGGCTTTTCTGGAGGTGGCAAAACAGGAGGAACAAAGAGTGGCAAAATGACTGAAGTGGAGGTCAGGGGGGGGAAAGCCCCGGAGGCGGGCGTGGCACAATGAAAAATTTGGAGGTGGAAAAAGATTTATTGGGCCACAGAGTGGCACAAGGGAAAAGTGGTAGGGGTCACAACAGAAAAAAATCATGAGGTTGGGGCATTTGGCACAATGACATTCTGAAAGGGGGGCAAAACAGGGGGAAAACCCACAAAAGTGGAAACCAATGACTGAGAGCGGAGGGTCAGGGGCGGAAGCAGCAGAGGTCGGGCGGGGCATAATGACATTCGGGGAGGTGGAAAAAAACAGGAGGAACCACAGAGTGGCACAATAAACCGAGAGCGGAGGTCCCCGGGGGCAGCAGCATGAGGTGGCAGTGGCCAAAATGACTTTTTTGGAGGTGGCAAAAACAGAAATTGGGCCCACTAGTGGCACAATGACTGAGAGGGGAGGTCAGGGCGGGCGGAAAGCATGAGGCCCGGGCAGGGGCCCACAATGACACAGTGTGGAGGAAAAGGCAGCACCCCCAGCAGCAGCATGAGGTCAGCCCAGGGGCAAAATGACACAGGGGTGGGGACAGGGCCCGGGAAGGCCAAAAGCAGCAGAAATGGGTCGGACAGTGACACAATGAAATTTTTAAAGGGGGGGAAAAAAAAGGAGAAGGGGCCCCCAGGTGGCCAATGACAGAGTTTTGAGGTGACGGCGGCAAAAGGGAACAGCATGAGGTCAGAAAAGTGGCACAATGCACAGTGTGGGGGTGACCGCAGCAAAACAGAAAGAGCAGAAATGGGGTCTTTAGGTGGACAATGACAGATTTTTGGGGTAGGGGCAATACCACCCCCTGGAAAAGGGGGGAAAGGCCCAAGATGGAAAAACTGTCAGCAAAAGGGTGTGGCATCAGGCAGGTGGGCGGCTCAAATAGTGGCTGGGGCAGGTAGTTTGAACCCAGACTAAAGCCGGGGGGGGGGCATTGGTTTTGGGGAAATCCCTTTTCCGATCCAGGGCCTGATTCACCCTTGAAAAAGGGGTCAGTCTTTCCAAATTTTTCCCCGTGGCAAGGGGTTCCCCTTGGGGTAAACGATGGCCCCCCCCCGCCCCGGAAAAACCCGCTTTGTTTCCCAAACCCTACGGGCCGGGGCCAGCAAACTTCTCCACTGAAAAAACTCGGAAATTTTTGGGGCCCACAAAATCCATTTGGGGCCCCCCAGAAATCCAGGGATTTTCCCAAAAATTTTGGGGGGGCCCAGATTTCTGCCCAAAGTAGGTCCCCCAAACCTTTTGGGTTTTCGGGGACGGGTTTCCAGGTCCTGTGCTGTGGCGACAAAACCCTCCTCACTAGGGGGGTTTAAAGAAGCTGCTCAAAATTTACTCCAAAAATTTAGGTTGTGCTGATGGAGCTGGAAATGCTCCTACCCCCCCCCTTTCCCCAAGGGGCCCCGCGGAAAGTAGAAAGGGGGAAGCGCTGGGGGAAAACCCCCGGTCAGCCCTTTGTAGAGGGGGACGAGGGTGCCGCAAAATGGGGCAACGGCCAACGGGATTTAGGGGTTTTCCCCTATAGTTTTTTGAGTTTGTCCTCCCTCTCAATAGCGGGGAAAAAAAGCCCCCATTTTGGACCGGTAGCAAGGGCCCAAATTTGGGGGGGAGACCCCAAAAGTAAACCCCCCTCCCGGGGATGTGACTATTGGGCCCTGTCACTACCCGGGCAAAAAGCATGTGGGGGGCCATTTGCACAAGTGACTCCGAGGGGCTCCCTGCCTCCTTTTCCACGTTTACTGCCCAGGGGGGGGGGGGGTTGGGGGTCTTCCCTCGTTTTCCCTCATTCCATCCACCTCCCCCAAATGCTCCTGCCCTCCTCTCTTGTAAACCTGGGTAGAAAATCCACTCATTTCCCCGAAATGTTTCCCTGCTCCAATGTCCTCCTCCCCCCTCCCCCCATTTCAGCCCCAAAGGGACTCATGTGGTCACGGAAAATGTAGTCCCCCACGCCCTTCCAGTCCCTTTCCCCCCAGACGGGAATTTTTCACCATTTGTTCCAGGACATGAAGCAGTGGAATGACGTTTTTAAAACCCCTTTAAGCCCTGTCGACTGACAAATAACGTCCCCTCCTCGAATGGCCTCCAAAAAACGGGAGGTTTCCCCCGCATTAGTGCCACCCCCCTGACATCAAAAATTTCACCGGGGGGTACTCCTGTTTCCCCCTGGATCATCAAAAAATTGGGGTTTTAAAGGCCTTTCTCCCGTTTTATCAGTCGGGCCCCAAAAAGTTGCAGGCTGGAAATTTCCAGGGGTGGAAACATCGCATATCAGAGTGTTTTGGGGGGGCCCTTTTTGCCAGGAGGGTGTTCAGGCTTTGTACGAATGGGGTAAATTTCATAAAGTTTTTCCCGGCCAAATTTTTAAAATTTTCTGAAAAATTGGTGGAAGATTCGGGGGAAACCCTTTTCCCCAACCTATGAACCGGTTTCGGCCGCAGGGGGTGGACCCCCTCCTCGGGGCAGCGCGGACACCATGTTCCTCCCTTTTTTTCCCTCACCATGTTCCCATTTGCAGTTGGCGCGGGAAGGGGCCCCACTTCGATTTTTTGCTGCTTTAAAGCGGGGCAAATTTCCCCCCCTGTGTGACTTCGTTCGCCGGGCAAACCAGGTGGGAGAACTGCGTGCACCGCTGTTTCCCTACACATGTGGTATGATGGAGCAAATAAATTTTTGGAGGTGAGAAAGGTTTGGTGGGGTGGGGGGAGGAGGAGGGGGGACATTGGGAAAAGGTGCAGCGTTTGACCAAAGTGGAGGGGAAAGCGGCGTCTCCCGTCCAAGTTTTTGGTTTTGCCTGGGCTGGAAGCACATTTACCCCGTGGGCCGTAAAGGGCATGGGGCTTTTGGGGCCCCGACCGGGGAAAATTACCCGTCCTAACCTTTCCCCGGGTGCCCTTCACATTAGAAAAAAAACCCATAACTCAAGGACTGACCCCCCTTTTGTTCCCACATATTTATGAAGTGGGTGGGACTTTCCCCTTTTTTGGGAAAAAAAATTACGGCTTGGAACTCTCCATCTCGGGTCGGCACAAAACAATTTGTTCCCCTGAATGGGGGGGAGTCCCTTTGGAAAAGGGGGGGGCTGGGAATACCAAACAATTGGACAGGGGGCACGGTCACTTTCTGCACCTTAGGTGGTTGGACGCCCTAATTGGTTTTCTCTTTTCAAACGGGCCTCCGCTGAACGCCCGCTTGGGACCCTGGGGGTAAACGAGGAGCAGGAGCATCTGGGGCCGGGGGATGATGTCCCAAAGGGGAAAACCCGCTTTCCCCTTTTGCAGAGATGGTTTGGGGTCCCTTGGGGCTGGCTGCAATGGCATCGTGGCCCCCTGGGCCTGCTGCTCTGCCCGCTGCTGTTGCCCTGGGCGGCAATGGGGCCCCCACATCTGAGCCAGTTTTTCCCCCCAGGCCCCCGGATGGGGACTTTGCTGTGTTTACCCCCAGGGCCCCGGGGGGCCCCCAAAAATTTGCTCCCTGGCCACCTTTACTTTCTTCCCACAGATTCTACATATTTTCCCCCTATTCGGGTCCTCCCGGGGTCTTAGCCCAAAAAAATTTCCACAACCCCCGAGTTTCGGGTTTTTCCGCCCAAAAATCCCCACTGAGTGCTAAATGCCGCCGCCCGATCGCTTTAGGGGCCCCCCTTGGGCCCCTACTTTCTTTTGGGCCCGGAAGTGGGGTTTTTTCCCCCCCTGGCCCCTTGGCTCCCGACCCTACACGCTGCTATCCTGCCCGAAATTTCCCCCCCCCACAAAAGACCCACTTGCCCGGGTGCCTGTGCCTGACGGCAAAACTGAGCCCCTTTTCCCCCTGAGATTTATGAAGCCCCCTTTCCTCCCCGTCCCCAGGGGGTTTGGTACATTTATCTTTTATTTGTGTTTTAAACGTCACTGCTGCCTCATCACCCCGGGCTTGGTATGCCGAGGCCCGACCTCTCACAACATGACCTCCATGGGAATTTCCAATTTTTTACTTTTCCCCCTACTGTAAGAAGCAGGGGGGTAATTTGGCCCCCTTTCTTTCGTTTCCAAGTAGTGCGATGCCCCCCTCCCAAAATTTTCATCCCCAAAATATAGAGTGGGGCTTTAGCCAGATCACATAGTAGATCTCTGGCTGAGGGAACCGGGTGGGCAGAGGAGGCTGAGGGGAAAGGGGAGGGCCGCTGGGCCCCCTTCCCCCGGGGGAAAGGCCAATAAGGGTTTTTTGTCTGAGGTCCCCCTGACTCTTGGGGGGGTTTGTCAATGTCATCTGGGAGGAAAGGGGTGACCTAGTCAAACCGAAAACAAGAATCCCTTGGGGTTTCTGGGAAAAACACACAGCCGCCTTTGATGACGCGGCAGTTGTGGCCCCCCACCCAGTGACCCCCCGCTGCACGTCCCCCTGCCCCTTTGGGGGGCGGACCCGGGCCTTTTTCCCGAAAAAAAGTTTGTTTCCACTGCCCACCGCAGGTGCAGAGCCTTGCCCCCTTTTTGGCTGACATACTGGGTTTGGGTTTTAAAATGTAAGACACTGTTTGATGTGATATTTTAATGATAAAAAAACACCCTGTTTTTGAATCCAAATTTTAACCCAGTAAAAAGCTTGGGGAAACCCCTTGGGTATAAAATTTCGCTCCCCCAAATGGCCAGGAAAAAAATTTTCTTTTATGTTTCCGATTTTTAAAAAACTGTGTGTTTTTACTAAATGTAAAACACAAACAAAGGCCTTTTTTAAATTTTTAAACCCTTGGACAAGAATTTGGCTACAGGAAAAAATTTATATATTTTGGGGGTTTTTAAAAAGACGGTTTATTTTTGTCCCGCACACCAGCCAAAAAAACGTTAATTAACCCTGGATGTAAATTGCGCCAAAAAAATTTAGCCCCCCAAAAAAAGTAAACTTTGTTTAAAGTGTTCCCAAATTTTTCCGTTTTTCCGTCCCCAAAAACAAGAGATACAGTTGTAATTAAACCGTTGGGTTGTTAATTTGGGATACAGGGAAAAATTTTTTTATTTTTGGGCGTTGAAAAAGACGGTTTTTTTTTGTCAGCCCCACCCGCAAAACAACGCTTAATTAACCCCTGGATGTTTTAAAATTTCGCCAAAAAAATTTTAGCCGCCCCAAAATAGTAGCTTTGTAGCGTGTTACAATTGCGTTTTTTTCTTTCGCCACACAACAAGAGAACGTTGTAAATTTAAACCCTTTTTTGTGAAATTTGGCTACGGAAAAAAATTTTTTTAATTTTGGGGTTTTTAAAAAAACGGGTTTTAATTTTTTTTCAGGCCCCACCAGCAAAACAACGCTTAATTAACCCCGGGGTAAAATTTCGCCAAAGAAATTTAAACCGCCCCAAAAAAGGGAGCTTTGTTTGCGTGTTAAAATTTGTGTGGGGGTTTTTTAACCCCCACAACAAAAAATACAGTTTTTAATTAACCCCTTTTCTTTTGAATTAGGCTACAGGGAAAAAATTTAAAAAATTTTGGCGTTGAAAAAAAACGGTTTTTTTTTATCCCGCCCCAGCAAAACAAAATTAAATTTAAACCCTGGATTGGGAAAATTTGGGAAAAAATTTTAAACCGCACAAAATAGTAGCTTTGTTTGCGTGTTAAAAATTTGCGGTTTTCTAGCCACACAACAAGAGATACAGTTTAAAGGGAAACCTTTTTTCTTGTGAAATTTGGTACAGGAAAAAATTTTTTAAATTTTGGGCGTTGAAAAAAAACTTTTTTTTTGTCACCCACACCCGGGAAAAAAAACCCCTTTTTAAATTTAAACCCCCGGGTGTAAATTTCCCCCAAAGGGGGTTGAGCCAACAAAATAGTTTGCTTTTTTGCGTGTTACAATTTCGTTTTTTTCTACCCAACAACAAGAGATACAGTTGTAATTACCTTTTCTTGTGAATTAGGCTACAGGAAAAATGTTTGATTTTTTGGGGTTGAAAAGACGGTTTTTTTGGGGGGCACAAAACCAGCAAAACAATGCTTAATTTTCCCCCGGGTGTAAATTGCGCCAAAAAATTTACCACACAAAATAGTTTGCTTTGTAGCGTTTTTACAATTGCGTGTTTCCCACCCCCACCACCAAAAATACAGTTTGTAATTAAACCCTTTTTTTTGTGAATTAGGCACAAAAAAATTATATATTTTGGGGTGAAAAAAGACGGTTTTTTGGAGTCAAGAAAACCCAGCCAAAAAAACGTTTAATTTTCCCCCCCGGATGGGAAAAATTTCGCAATTTGGAATTTAGCAGCCAAAAATGGGAAAATGGTATTTGTATTGGGGAAAAAAAAGCTGTTTTTTTTAAAAGAATACAACAGGAAAATGGTTGATCCCACTTGGAAAATTTGAATTTTAAGCAGCTGCAGTGGCCGCACATGGATTTCAATCCAAAACCCCAAAAAATTTGAAAAAGAACATTAAAGAACCCTCCCCTGAAAACAACTGAGACAAACCCCCCAAAATCGCTATTTTTAAAAAACAATTTTTTCAGTAAGAGCTATAAAACCGCGGCAACCTTCCCCGATGAGCACAGTTTAGAGGGTGTGAGCTCCCCGGGGTTTGCGCCCGGACTTATAAAAAGTGCGGGGGGACTAAAGAATCCCGCCGGGCTCCTGTTTTGGTTCACCCCTTTTCACATGTCATGCGGCTATGCCCTTTTTCCCCCCCAGAGTGCTTTGGGCCCCCTGTAGGCCATGTCTCGCAGCCATTTTATCGAAACAAAAGCAAAAAAACTTCGTTCCCCCCAAAATACCCCAAAAATTCGCTTCGTTCCCAAACCCCAAGTTTTCCTGAATTCTAAAAACCCAATTCCACTTCGTTAGAATCGATTTTGCCCCCTCTCTAAAATTTTAGGGGTTTAGTTAGACCATGCCCGTGTCCAAGCACATAGAAATGCTTTATTTCAGCTAAAAAAAAAATATAATATTCTTAAATTTGCTTTTTCCCAAAAAACAAAAATAGGGTTTTTCTTTTCATAATTCCCCTTGAAAAACATTTTTGAAATAGTCCCTTTGGGCGATATTAATGTTGGTGCTGACAGGCAAGCTCTAAATAGCTTTAAAGGCCCGTGTAGAATGTGCAAATTATGAAAACCCGTTCTTCTGCGGGTCCCTACAAAACAGGTGCAGTCCCCGTGCCAAAAAACGACAAATTTGGGTTTAGGCACCACCTTTACCCTGGTCTGGCCGTTTAAGGGTTTTGTGCCTAGGGTTTTGGGGTCCCAAAAAATTTATAAATGTATCTAAAATTTTTTGAAAGTGGTTAACGCCAAATTTTGAGTGCCACTTTTTAAAATCAAAAACACGGGCCACAACCGCCTTTTTTAAAAATTGGTTTTACCCCTTTTGACATGTAACCCCCCAAACCTCAATTTTTCCCCTTGGGGGTTTGGGGCTACTTTGGGGGAAACTGTCTAAAATACAGCAGTGAGCTTTAATCTGAGACTCTCTGGGTGTTGTAAAACTATAGTTCTATGACAACTGGAGAGGTTGAAGATGACTGCCCTATAGATTACAGCTGATCACTGAGGGTACATTTATCTTCAAGCAGTGAAAAAAAAGGACATATTCTAAAAGTGGACACCCCCTCCAAGGAAATCTCTAGGTTTGTAGACACCATCGCACCCTACTATTAAACTTTCTGTATTAATGCTAATTACAATTTTTGGAAAACCAAGCATTATTATAAAATCTATTACAAGAATGTAAAATGTCAAAATATTATTTTTTTCAGATTACTGAAAAGAAATCAGTGCCCATGTAGACATACAACAATTAGAGCTACAGGGTTTTTATTCAAGACCAAATTACTAAACAAGACTGGACAGTTATTCTACTTTGGTTACGAGAAATCCCAACCTATCTTACCTTAGGGGAGGGGACAGTTACTCAGTGGGGAATACTAAGGCCACATCCCCACGGCACAGGACAAATACCAGTCGGTTTATATGACCGGTATTTGTACTGTTTTCGGACCGTGCACACGACCACAGAGGGGTGGCTTTTCTCCACGATTAGCAGAGAAAAGCCCTCCCATTGACATGTTCATATTCCGTCAGAAAACCGGGCAGAACAATGAACATGTTCAATGTTTTTCGGACCATGTTTTTGCGCAGGTTTTCCATAGATGTCCACCATTAAGTTTGTCAGCTGGTTTGCAGATGGTTTTCAAAACCGAAAAACATCTGAAAAACCAGCTGCAAACCCGTGCCGTGGGAACAAGGCCTAAGGAGGAGTAAAAAAAAACAAAAAACAGTGGAACAACATCTTTTCCACAACATGATAAGATTGGATAACAGCAATGCTATTTACATTATATGAATTTTTGTGAAATTTGATGGAATTCGTAAAAAGTACAGGATGCCTCATTGTGCATAGTAAAGATAATAATCATGCACCCTTCAGTACAATAAAAAAGCAGTAAGAGTCCTATAACCTATATACTCTGTTTCCCCAAAAATAAGACAGTGTCTTATATAAATTTTTGCTCCTAAAGACGAGCTAACACTTATTTTTAGGGGTTGTCTTATTTTTCCATGAACAATAATTCACATGTATTGTTGAACAAAAAATCAACATGTATTAATATACTGCAGTGATTTCATCACAAACATCAGCATAAGCAGCCAAACTCTGAATTGCATAAAAAAATGTACTACGTCTTATTTTTGGGGAAACAGGGTACATGATAATGCATGAAATATTTTTGTATTTGACAGCAGGGACTACATTGTTCTTACCTTATCTGCATTAGTGGGAGATGTTATGTCACAAAAAGGTATAATTACGGTACTATTATTTTAGCATAATTACAGTATATCTGTTGTTACCTAATAGAACAGTGCCTTGTTGGCAAAACACATTACTGCAACCTACAAAGTGATACATGGCAAATGCACTTTAAAGCGGTATTTCCATCTCATTGATCAGCTTTAAACATATGGGCAGAGATAAATAAAGACTGTTAACAAATACATTGTTATTCTGATTTTGCTTCATTTCAGAGTTTGAGCAGTTCTTTTCTCCTAATTAATTACAGACGGTTTCCTAGGTTGCAACCACCTCTCTCTGCTCTAGCATCTCTGGCCAAAATGGTGATTTCACTCTGCTGTGTTTTATCAGCAGCACAGGAGCTTGTTTATCCTTGTTACTAATAAACTGTAACCCTCTTCCCCCTGTAGCCTTGTGTCCTGATGTTAAAACCCCTCCATCACCAATGCCCCTTTAGCAGGCTCAACTAGAAATAGTAGAGCTGAAATGTCAGTCACTGTTATAGAACCACCACCTGCCTGAACAGGAAGCAAAAGCATAGAGACTGTGAAGATCAAGCTCTATGAAACAGACAGATAGGAGAACCCCTTTAACACTGACCTGTCAGTCATATTGTTATTATTATTATTATCATTTATTTTAGAGCGCCCTTGATTCCAGGGCGCTGTACATTTGAGGCGGGTACTTAAATAACATTGGTCAAATAATTACAAAGTGACAGTAAGTGACTAACAACTGGTACAGAGGGAGAGAGGGCCCTGCCCGTGAGGGCTTACAATCTACGGGGAAGGAGGGAAGAGACAGAAGGTGAGGGGCAGACATGTTTGTTGGGTGGAGTAGTGCAACGGGGTTATTGTTGGTTATAGGCAATCCTGAAGAGGTGAGGGGAGGTATTTAGAGATTAAGGCAGAGATGTATGGAGGGGAGAGTCTTGTATTCCAAGGTTGCTAGCTTGAACTGGATTCGCTGGGCAATGGCATATGGTCCAATGTAGGGGATGTGTTTGAATCCATACTTACCAGTATTCCAAATATCTGGGGATATTTCCCATGAATCACTAAGCCAAAGGAGTTAAATGCTAATTTGCCAGCAATTAATTAATTGGCTGCACTGTCCTTATATTTGCTATAATAGAAAACAGGATCTGGTAAATGTGAGGGGATAGTAATCTTTAGGCCTATTTATCATAGAGATAGTGTAAGCAGATGTTCTGGGACTGATGAGAAAGAAAGCCATGGGTCAGATTTGTCCTATCCCCCGTTCCAAGGGCTTTCTCCCGACAATTGGGGGATACAGCCATTACACCCTTTCCTGCTACATGCAGCTTTGGACTAACCCACCAGAGTACAAAGAAGTCCTCTGATGGGTCCCAAAAAAATGTAGCAGAGGACAATCCAATCTGGAGATGCCTTTCGAGCCAATCACTTGTGTGATTTTTTGGGTAATTTCCTAATAACCTATTAAACCTAATTAATGATCTGTCTTGTGTGTACAATGAACATGAAAATTAGGCCAATGGAACCACATTTAGACAGTGAGCATAGAAGATACGTCAACAAGGAGCCCTTCTGTCCTGGGACTCAAAGATATGATAACATGAACTAGTATTAGCAAGGGCCCAATTTTTCTTTTACTATTGGGCTTGAGGGGTTTACCTACATTGGGTGCAGAGTAAGCAGTCACATGCAAATCAAGCTGGGCTCCCGAGGTTTCTCTGCCACCTAAAATGACATCATTGCTATAGACAACATATGGTAGTCGGGAACCTGTAACAGATTTTGTATTGAGGCCCTGCATGTTACACAGTCTTGTCACCCTTATAACACCACTGCTCATTAAGTAGGAACATTAAACAAAGTAGCTATTCTTGGTATTGGGGCATCTGCACTGAATACTGCGTCGTAAAACAGTTGCCTGAAGAATAAATTCTATTGACTGACACCTTAGGATCTCCTTGCACACCTGCGGTTGTATGTGTAGGCATGTGTCATGCAGATGATTTGTATAGTATCTGAGCCTCCAGCAGGGACATGGATAGAGATACTGCATGTCAAGATGTTAGCGTTGAGGGACCAGTGTGAATAATTCGAGAGGAGAATCTCACCAGGAAACAACTTGTATCGACCTCAGAACCTCAGGGAGAGACGTCGATTTACTTGTCAATCTTTAAGTCGCTCATGTCAGGCTAAAAAAAGCTGAATGATGTTAGGAAAGAAAACATCAGTGTCTTCATCCTACTTAGGATCTGTATACACCCGGGGCCACCATATTGTTTATGAATACAAATGGATGCTGCTATCCTGTTGAGAAGTGTTAAGGGTGTTCAGTGTAACAATCAAATGTTCATTAATCCCTTGCAACAAAACAATTTTTGTTGAGGGTGTTTTCTTATGTTTCCTACAACAGCTATATCTTTTTTATTTATTCATCAATATATCTCTATGGGGCTTGTTTTTTGTGGAATGAGTTGTATCTTTTGATGGTACCATGTAACATACTATATAAATTGGTGGAATGGGCAAAAAATGATGCTTTTTTTTAGCATCTTTTTATGGTTCACTTTGGGGAAAAATAGGGGTTTTACAGTTATTTATGGGATCAGAGTGATATCAGGAATATAAATTCCCATTTTTTTTTTTAATATTTATGTTTAAAAAAAAACCTTTTTTTTTCTTAAAGACAAAAAAAAAAAAAATGTTTTCTAATGGTAGGCCCAATAACGGGGGGGAGGTATAAATGGTCTCTGGTAGCTAGGTATACAGGGCTCCTTGTAGGTAGCTAGGTATAAATGGCCCCTGCTAGGTTTCTAGGTGTATAGTGCCCCTGTCAGGTGGCTAGGTATACAGGCTTCGGAGGTTGCTAAAAAACAGGGCCCGTAGGAAGCGGTTAAGGGCTCCTTTTGGGAACTAGGTATATAGGGTCCCTGAGTTTCTAGCATACAGGGCCATGGAAAAAAACAAGGAATAGGCTTGGTAATTGGGGCCTTTCCCCATTAGATATACAGGACCACCTATTTAAATAATAATAATGATAATAATAATAATAATAACCTCTTCCTGTTCCCCCACCGAACACCTTTTCTTTGACTCTGAAGCGGGTGTGTGACATCCTCACGCTGCCTGCTTCAGGATGCCACTCCCAGCGTCTAATAGGCCATAAGCCTAAGGCCTTATGCCATAGGCTTATGGCCAAAACAGTAAGCGGGTAACAGTGCATCCCTAATTAATCCAAAAAGGGCTCCGATCCCAGACATTCTGGTTGACTGCTGCCTACTGTGCACGGGGGCTTCGATCCGAACTCTAGCTCAAGGGCCAGGGGCAACGTGGCCGCCAACCCTGCAACTACCACGCATCACGCATATATAAACTTCCATGAACTTTTGGCTTGAGCTATGTTTTACAGTGTGTTTGCCCAGACCCTTACATTTAAAAAAAAACACTGCAGAATAGTATAAAATAATAAAAAAAGTAATACTCACTTTGTCCACATTATTTCATTGTTCTGACACTAGCTGTAGTGGTCATATGTCTTTGCTAAAAAAAAAAAAAACAGGAAGTAAAAGGGAGAAAAGGGAGGCACTTTTCTGAATTTAAAAAAGTAAAATAATAAATTTTAAAAGGGTTTTCAACATTTTGCACTGCGGGCGAATCATTTTAAAAGGCTGGACAATCCCTTTTAAATAAATCCATTTTCTAGACAATTTTAAAAAAAGTGGAAAAAAATTTTTCTCTATTTTTACAAAAGCGTTCAATAATTCTTCCCCTCCCTTTATGAAAATGCAGTGCTCTGTAGGACCCGCATAGTTCCCTTTTTTCAGCAAAGGGTTTTAAAAAGAAGGCTGTTTGAAAACAGAAAAAGCAGCTTTTTTGGTTTTTCTTTAATTTTTGGGGAAAGGGAAAAGCACTTTTTTAAATTGTTTTAGGAACTATTGCATCATTATTGTCAGATTAAATATTTTCCCCTGAAGATCATTAAGCAAAAATGCAAAACCCACTTTAAAGGGTACAGTGGTGGTATGACCTCAAAAAAATTTCCACCCCAATTTTATTTTCTTTTTTTTCAAACACAAAAAATCCTTTTTTTAAACACCCTTTTCTGTGGGCTTTCCCCCCCTTCTCTTGCAAAATTTATCTTTTTGGGCTTTGCAGAGCATAAAGCTTTTGCAAAGGGAAAAAAATTTCCAGCAAAGGGTTTTAGTACTTTTTATGGTCGGTATCTGGGCAATAAGAATTAAAATTTTCCCCCAAGAAAAAAAAGATTTCCCCTCCCGCGCAGCCCAAAACAAATAAATATATTGTAATTTTAAAGTAATTTAAAATTCACCGGCAATGGGATTTGTAATGTGTGGAACCCAGATGTTTTACTATAATTATTGTTATTTAAATTTAAAAACAATTTCAGAAAAATTTCAGACGCAACAATTTAAAATGGCACCCCTAATATCAGTGTGGAAAGATCATTCCCACTTCTTCAAAATGCCCCTTTTAGCATCATTAAAGGGCCCACATTTAACACATGTAACTGTTTATTTCTAAGGCATGTAATGTGTTAAAAAAATCCGTTTTTTTTTAAAGTTTAATTTCATCTGTTTAAAAAGGGTTTTCTAGACTTTTTTTCTTTAGAAATTTTTTTTCCCAAAGAGGGACAGTCAAAAGAACCCAGTAAAATTTTAAAGTAATTTTTACACTAAATTTTATGAAACCCGGAAAAACAGAAAAATGTTTTGGGGAAAACAAAACCCCCCTAATCTGTCCCTTTTTAAAATTTGAAAATTTTTGGTTTTGGGTTTTTGCTGCCCTATCTGAAAGCAGGATCAATAGGGGAAAGAAACTGACTCGGGGTTTATAAATTTAAATGAAATTTTGAGAAAGGTATTTGAGTAAAAAGCAGAGAAAATCCTTACCGGACTCTATAAGAAATAGTGAGAGTCCTGCGTTCCCTGCCCACATACAGTTTTTAACAGCTTTCAGGCCCTTTGGGGGGAAAGCCCCAGGCAAAGGTTTTTCGGACGGGTTTTTTACAGGCGGTTTTTTCGGTTTTTTCGGGGCCACCTGAAAAAACCGCCCGAAAATAGAACAAATTTTGGGCCCATTTTGGGAAAACCCGGGGCAGTCCCCCCTGCACGGGGTTTTTCCCCCTGGGGGTTTTTTCTGCCCCCGGTCTGCTCAAAAACAATTTACCTTCATCCTTCCTTTCCCTTTCCGGGGCGGAAAAAATGAAAACTTCAATGGGAAGGGGGGGGGGCTCTTTTCCGCTCAACGCGTTGGGGGGGGGGGGCCCCAAAACAGGGACAAATACCGCCCGGCCAAAAACCCCCCGGAAAATTTTTCCTGACCGGTGAACCAGCCTTAGGGCCATGTTCACACGGCTTTAAAAAAGGGCCTTTAATTTTTGGGCCGTAATTTTACGCCCCCCAAGCGCCAAAAAAAGGGGGCCCAAAAAGGGGCCCCTTCCAAATTTCGGTAAATTTACAGGTTCTCATAGAAACTATGGATTACCCCCCTCACCCCCGCGCCCGTCGGGAAATGGGGTGGGGGGTAGGGGGGGGGGGGGGGGGGGGGGGGGGGGGGGGGGGGTTTTTTAATATTTGGGGGGGGGGGCCTTTTTCTTTTTTTCTGCCCGGGGAAAACGGGGGGGGGGGGCTAGGGGGGGGGGGGATTTTTCTTGGGCCCTTTTTTTTTTGGGGGGGGGGGGGGGGGTGCCGGGGGCCCGGGGGGGGGGGGGAGGGGGGGGGCCCGGCCCCCCGGCGTCACCCCCCCGTCCAATTAAAAACCGGGCGGCCCTTTCCCCCCCCCCCGTCCAACCCCCCCCCCGGCCCCCCTAACCGGGGCGAAACCCCCTGCAAAAACACCGTGGAACATGGGCCAAAAAGTATTAAAATGGGCAAACCTTTTCAAACCCCCTTTTAAAAATAAATATTTAGGGTCCTTTTCACACCGGCTTTAAATTTTTGGGCGGGTGTTTTGGAATTTGGTTAAAACCGGGGGCGTTTCCGCACCCAAAACCCTTGCCCCCCAAGCCTCCAAAAAAAACCCCCATTTTATTTTCATTGATTACAATGTTTAAAAAACGGGTTTTAAATTTTAACCCCTACAAGGTTTTTAAAAATGCTTTTTTGGAACTGTTTCCGGGGGCGAAAAAGAATGTCATGAATTCTTGAGGCAAAGGGTTTTTAGGGGGTTTCTCGGGCCCCGTTTTTAAACCCCGGTTTTTTTGGGAAAGTTTTTTGGCCCGCGTTTTTTTTGACTTTTCTATTAAAATTGTTAAAGGGTGAAAAATGCATCCAAAAGAAAAGCGCCGAGAAAACCCTTTAAGGGCCCCCTCTGAAGAAAGGTGGTTTTTCAGGGGGAGGTTTGATGTTGTTTTTTGGGAACACCAGAAAACTGTCTCCAAAAACCCCGTCCCAAAAAGCCGTGGAAAATACCCCCAAGGGGTTTCCCAGCAAATCACATGAAATCATACCGCCTTTTACATCACAAGCCAAATCAACCCCTTTATCACATCCTGCTATAGGGTAGGGCAGCATAACCAACCAACAAAATTTTTCCCCTTTTTTTTAATTATTACATTGGATGGTTTTTAAAAAAAACACATGAAATTCAACCCCAAAGGGAGAAAAAAGTGTGGCTGAAAGGGAGGGATGTAGGTCCCCTTTTAAAAAATTTTGGCGGGGCCCTGCACATGGTTTTTGGTGCATTTTGTTTTTAAAAAAAATGTTTAAAGGGCCTATTCTCTAAGTCAATTTTAAAAAAAAATCTCGAAAAACCAAAACTAGGCTCAATTTTAAAAGGCAGGGGAAAACACCCCCTTTAAAAGTTTCCTAAAATAGGGCATCAAAATATTTAGCAATGATAACAAGCGGGCCCCCCGGGTTTTGCTGCGCCTAATTAAGTGCACCCAAAAAAAACTAAACAAGGATACCAAATGACAATTTTTTGACAGGGTCATTCATTCAGACGCACATAAAAAATTTTTGGGGGCCCCTTTTCTCAAAAAAACCTGAACTGTTTAAAAACAAAACAAAGGCAATAAACCGGCAGCACGACACTTTGAAAGCAACTAAAAAAGGGGCATTTAATTTGGGTAGCAATGATACGCAATGGGACCTAAAATTTTGCGAAGTGCCTAGAGAGGGCATCAACTTTTCTATTAGGAAAACCACAAAGCCAATTTTTTTGGGTGGTTTTTTACTTCAAATGCACTTAACACAATGAAAATTTTAAAAAACCCCCCTTTTGTTTAAAAAATTTTAATATGAAATTTTTTGCAATTTCTTTTTAAAAGTTTTTTACAAAAAACTAGAACAGTTTAATAAAAAAAATGCCACCCCAAAAATTTAACCAGGGGGGAGGGGAAAAAATGTTTTGGGTTTAAAAAGGGGGGAAAGTTTAAAAATTTTTAAGGCTCCCCCCCCCAACACACCCATACACACACACACACACACACACAACACACAAATCAATCAAAATTGCCACAGACTGGAACAAAAAGTTTAATAAAAGGCAAAATAACAAAAAAAATTTAAAAAAAAAAATTAATTTAAATATTAAATTTGTTTTTTAGTTTCCCGATTTAAGTAGCCCCGAGGGGGCTATACCCCAGAATTTACAGTTTTTTTTGGTAAGAGGTTTTTGAAAGCTAGGGCCCCCCTAAAAGGGGTGCCCCCTTGAATTTTAAGATCGTCCTTTTTTCTTTTAAAGGGTGCGTTCACACCTGGGCCCGGAAAATACCCGGTTTCCCCCTTTTGCCGGGGCGGGAAATTTGGGCCTTTTTGCCGGGCCCACCACAAAGGCCCCCGGGGGGGGGGGGGGGGGGGGGGGCGGCTTTTTTTCCCGATGAGCAGAAAAAAAGCCCTCCCATTGAGGTGTTTTATAACCGGACGGAAACCGGAAAAGGGAAAAAATGAAATGCCAATGCCTTTTTGAGCGGGACCCCCCCCCGGGCGGAAAAACCACCTGGGGGGAAAACTCTGCAGTGGGGGACTGCTGCACGGGTTTTCCATAGAGGGACCATTTTTGCTAGTTTTTTACCGTTTTTTTCAAGGGGGTCGAAAAAACCGCAAAACCCCTGGGAAAAAAACCGAAAACCCCTGCGTAGGGACATTTCCCTAACTTTACATTGTATTCATAAACAAGGTGAAATTAAGTCCCCAGTCAGAAATTTTCCAAAATTTGAGACGTGTTTGTGAAGTGAAACCTCTCTAATCTTACATTTTCCAATATCTGCCCATGTAAAGGTCATTCTTTTGACATTATATTCAGAAGACAGAAAAGACAGGAGAATAAAATCCATCAAAAGCAATGGTTTTTAAAGTATTTTTTTAAAGATAAAATTCTTGGAAGACAGGTACTTGCATGACAGGTGCTGTAGTTTTGAAGTTGTGATTTTAATGAATCAAGGGGAAAACAGGATTGGAAAAATGTCCCTATCTGCTTTGGGGAATTTCCCCTAATTGTCCTCCTCTACCTTTTATAACTTTAATTTTAAAAATTTGGAAAATTTTTTTACTTTAAAGGGGATTTCAAAAAATTTAGGAAAACCCCGGATAACAAAATCCCCTTTAAAAGAGAAACACTTCCCCTTTTTAACCCTCTACCTCTATACTGTTCTGCCTTTAAAAAATTTGGGAATTTCCCAAATAATTTTTGGAAATTTTTATTTAATTTAAAATCAAAAGAAAAAAGGAAAGCAAAATCCCCCTCCAAAAAGGGAAAAAACCCACCCGCCCTTTATCACCTCACATTGCCTAAAATATGGGGAAAATTTTTTAAAATTTTGGTATTTAAGAAACAGGGAAAGGGAAAAATGAACAACATCCCCCTTTTAAAAGGGGTTGTCCCACTTTCATTGATTCCTCTTTTCCTCAGTCCTTTTTTTTTTGATTTTCCCCTTTTGAATTCAGGAGGGGTGGTTAATTCCCGGCTTTTCCCCAAAAAGCCCGCAGTAAAAAAGCCCCGGGTCTTTTTAAACTATAAACAACCACACTGGCAGCCTATCAGAGAGGGTCAAACAGGTCTTTAGTATAACAACCCCGAGGAGCTGATGCCGGGCCCCCACAAGAGGAAAAAAACTAAAAATATTTAAGGGAAAATGAAAAAAACAAATACTGCAAATTAACTTGAAAATTTTTCAAGATCTTTAACATAAAAAGCAAAATTTTATTGAGACAACCCATTTTAAAGGGGGGAAAAGGCTCTCCCAGAATCCCCCCCCCTACATTTGCCTTTTTTTAAATGGGTTATCCTACTTTTGTCTTGGTATTATAAAAAAACCAAAAAAAAAGAAAAAAAAAAAAAAAATAGCAAAGGTTTCCCCTCAAGGGACGAAAATACCCCCCCCACTTGATAATTAATAAAATTCCCTTTTCAAGAAAGGAAAGGGCCCCCAGATTTATCCCTCGCCCTCACATCTGCCATTTCAAAAAGGTAAAGTTTACTTTTAGTTTTTGGTATTTAAATTTCCCGGATCAGGAAGATCAGGAAAGAACAATGTTCCCCCTAAGGGAAGAAGTGTTTTAAAATGTATCATTTTTTCATACTGCAGCTCTGACTGTAGTCTATAGAGGTCTCTGCAGCAGGTCGATAACATAAACTAAAGTATTATTTTTATTTGTGCCATTATAAAAATGTGTCATGGGGAAGGATTCCTTTTTTAAAATTTTGCTCACAAAACCTGCAAAATTTCCCCTTTAAAACAGTAAAATAAAAATTTTGTAGCGTCTGGGCGGGGAGAAGAAAAAACTATTTGAAAAATTCCCCAAAAAGCCTTTGAAAATGACACACAAACCCCCGAAACCCCCCCCTTTTTCTCTGGCATGGGGTAAAAAGGGCCCCATTTCTGTTGCAATTTCCCCTGAATGGACCAAACCCCGGGATTTTACAGAGCTCCCAAAAAGGGGGACTCAAGATTCGCGCTCGCAAAGCTAAATTGGGACAAATTTTACACTTTCCTTTCGTAAATTAGAAAAAGTCCGTTGCCAGCTACATTGGCCATTTAAAAAATGTGACTGCTTTAGAGGGATTTAAAAATTTTTGGGGCCTTTTGCAATTTCTTCTTTTCCATTCAAATTTTGGGAAAAGCTTTTTCCCCCCCTTTTGAGGGGGATGACAGATTTTCTGGGATAAAAAAAGGGACGGGGGGATTTCCCTTTTGGGGCCATAAAGTGGGCCCCGAAGTCCAAAAAGGGAAATTTACAATTTCCGCTTTGGGGGGGGGGAAAATTAAAACCCAATTTTTTAAAGGGACATTTGAACCCGACTAAAAATAAAGGTTTGGGATTTTGGGATAACAACCACCTCTCCTGGTGGCCCCCCAAAAAGATACCTTTGGTAGGGAACCCCCCCCTTTACACTTGGGGGCACCGCAAAATCATTTTCCAGCAAAACGTTTTTAGATCCAAAAATTATTTTTTTTTAGGGCCTTGCTTTTTCCACACAAAAAAATGTTTATTTTACTTCCATCTGCCTGCAGCCACCACCATGTAATGGGAAATATCAAATCTGTATGCTGTGGACTCTCCCTATTGGTAGCTACAGGCAAACTCTATTACAAGCGAAAGAAAGACAAAAAAGGCTTACCACCACCTGATTATACACAATCCCGTGACATAATTGGAAACCACTGCACGGAAATACAGTCAGACTTCAGGATGAGATAATGACTTTTTAAAAAAAACTAAGTCAATCCAGCATGAGTATCAATATAAAAAAAATCATCTTTTAATTGTAAAGTTTCCATAAGTGCAACATCCATTCTTGCTGACATGTTTTGTGCTACAAATAGCTCTTACTCATGGCAAAGAATAAAGCGTAATTTAAAAACAGGGACCAAATAAAGACTTCCAGAGGAAAACCACACCTCTGGAACTCAATGAAGCCTATGGAACCAATCAAGAGCACAATCCAATGTCTGGTAACCCATTAAAACCAATCATGAGCACAATCCAATGACTGGTAACGCATTAAAACCAATCATGAGCACAGTCCAATTACTGGTAACCCATTAAAACCAATCATGAGCACAATCCAATGACTGATAACCCATCAAAGTTAATCATGAGCATAATCCAATGGCTGGAACCAATTAGAAGCACAATACAATGACTGGCAACCCATGGAACCAATCATGAGCACAATCCAATGACTGGCAACTTATGAAACCAATCATGAGCACAATCCAATGACTGGCAACCTATGAAACCAATCATGAGCACAATCCAATGACTGCCAACCTATGAAACCAATCATGAGCACAATCCAATGACTGACAACTCATGAAACCAATCATGAGCTCAATCCAATAACTGGCAACCCATGGGACCAATTATGAACACAATCCAATGACTAGCAACTCATGGAACCAATCATGAGCACAATACAATGACTGGCAACCAATGAAAACAATAATGAGAACAGTCCAATGACTGGCAACTCATGGAACCAATTAGGAGCACAATTCAGTAACTGGCAACTCAATAAACCAATCATGAGCACAATCCAATGACTGGCAACCCATGGAACCAATTAGGAGCACAGTCCAGTAACTGGCAATCCATGTAAACAATTATGAACACAATCCAATGACTAGAAACTCATGGAACCAATCATGAGCACAATCCCATGACTGACTACCCATGGAACCAATTATGAGCACAGTCCAATGACTGCCAACCTATGGAACCAATCATGAGAACAAATCAATGACTAGCAACTCATAAAACAAATCATGAGCACAATTCAATGACTGGCAACCCATGGAACCAATTATGAGCAAAATCCAATGACTGGTAACTCATGAAACCAATCATGCGCATAATCCAATAACTGGCAACCCATGGAACCAATCATGCGCATAATCCAATAACTGGCAACCCATGGAACCAATCATGAGCACAATCCAAGTACCACCCATTGAACAATTTTTGAACACACTCCAATTACTGGCAACCCATTGGATTGTGCTCATGATTTGTTTTGTAGGCTACATTGACCATTCTCTTGTGTGGTTTTCCTCAAGAAGTAATTCTTTGGCACTTTGGTGTTTTTAAATCATGCTTTATTCCTTTTTTCTTGCTATGATTAAGAGCTAAAATGTGTCAATAAGAATAGATGTTGCACCTATAAAAACCTCTTAATTGTTTCCAATAAATATAGTTTTGTAATATTGATACTCACCCGGAGCTGGATCTTACATCGAGTTTTATACACATCAAACTGTATGACAGTGTGAGGGAAGCAGGGTAAGAATTTCAATGTCAGACCCTTTTTAACCTCCAAACTAGTTTTAATAGTTTTACCACTTGGTGAAAAAAAATCTGAAAAAAATGTTATTTAGCAGACCGCATGTCATATTAAGTGGTCAGCCTTTAGATGTGCCTCTGGCAACAAGCTGATGTGGCCCTTGAGGAAAATTTGACACCCCTGAGTTAGAGTATGTTGGGAAAATCCATTGTGGAATCCACAGCAGATCTGATTTCTGCTACGAACTTTAACTTTGTAGCAGCAGATTTTGGCACTGTCTTTAGGCTGACCAGCATGTTATCCACTTAACAGTTCCATAGTTCAGTTACCATAGTTCATAGTGTGGATCCCCATTGAAAATAATGGGATGAGGTTATTATGTGGTTTTCAGATGGATTTTGATATAGAAGCCACATCGAAATTCATACACTTTACTTGAAGACACCCTTAATAGATGGGGTTTCAGCTTTCAGGATCCTCAGCTACTAGCAAGAGTGGAGAACTGTTTTAAAGAACGTCTCATTGTCTGGAGGATCCAGCATGTTCATGCATTATACAGATTGCTCACTGAATTCAGTTCGAACTGTGTAGTGCTTAAAGGATTGTCTGACCAACAAAAAAAATTCAAATGACTGGCCCAAGTCTTAATTTATCTCCTAGTAATATCCTAAATGCTAATTTGTGCATTTCCCGTGCTGCATGTACCCTTCAATCTCTGCAGCCGGGCAGCAGCTTTTCTTGTTAAGCTTCAAAATCCTTTGCTGTGCTTTGTCTATCTTTCTCCCTTTCAATTTCAATGCCCTCTTTCATTTCTCATGTTGAAAGCCTTGATTGGCAGGACCAAAGGGGTGTGGCTTCAAAAGCTTCCTTGAATAAAGCCAACCCTTTTGGTCGTGTGATCTCCTGAGCCTGACACAGAGCTGTTGCCTTTGTGTTCCAATATATAATATATCTGCAACTATAGAGCTTTCTCTCATCAAGCAGCGAATGTAGAACTGTAGGAAACACACAGAAAATTGAATCAATGTACTGTATATTACAAAAGTGACAATCTTTGAGAGAGATACAGTTTAAAAATTAGTGTTTTTTTCCCACTGCAGAACCCATTTAATTTTCATTGTGGTAGCACTGCATTGAAATTTAACACTTCCTACCATATTATTCCAAAGTTTACACCTGATTGCTGGACGTGCAACCATCAGGACATCCTGTGATTAGATTAATATCAGGGTAACCTTTTAACAATAAGAGGTCAACAAAACTAGACAGCCCCTTTATACAAATAAGCATCAGTGACAGTGGGTAATACAATATGTCAGACCAGTCTGGGTATTGTACCACTCTCCTCTTGGCCACTCTGCCTATCAAGTACAATAGTCCTGCACCTAATTATATCTGAAACCCTGCTTTTCACTTACAGTCTGTTTCTCAGATCTAATATGAAAAATTCAGGACGTTTGTGACATTTTCTAAGCTTTCCCACTGTCAAGTCAACAGACGGGAGCAAATTTGCAAGTCAAGGTACATCATTACGCACAACGCCATTCAACACAACTGTGATGAGTCAGTGGGGGCTGCACATTCCCAGTGAATGAATCGTGTGTGCCAGATTCTAAAAAGGTCTATTTTTATGTTCATATAATGGAACTGAACTGGAAGCATGCAAAATGGAGAATCTTTTATCTTCTGCATGAGGGAATGTGATGCACACACTATTGCCTTGATCTCTGCTGCATATATTTTAACTAACTGGAACATTGGTGGAAAAAAATAAATTGTGACAGTAGAGCAGCTGGAACTACAAAGTCTGAGGTGCGCAGGAACCTTTAAAGGAACACTACATCAAAATGGATACACTTTGCTATGCCTAGTACAGGGTCTGTGAGGAGGAGCATTACACAAGGATTTAGAGATTTTAGAGAGAGAGAGAAAGAGAGAGAGAGAAAGAAAGAAAGAGGCAGAGCAACCTCAGGCAGTCACATTCCTCTGCCACCGGGTCTCTAGGGTACTGCCATTGATTAATATTAGCTCAGCAGCTAATCCAGGCTGGCTTTTCCAGAATGCCAAGCGTGAACTAGCTGCTACAGCCAAAGCAATAGATGAAAGCAGCTCAGGTGTGCTCTAGAGGTCATGGGAAAGAACAGAGTGAGTAGAGCAGGTACTGTGTGTCTGGATAAAGCTTCCTGTGAAGCTAATGTGGTTGCTGGGGGCAAAATAGGTTTCTGTGGGTCTCAAAATGGTGGTGGCATTGCCCAGTGGGAACACTGGATATGTGGTTTATGTGTGGGAGAAGGCAAACTCGGATTGGGATAACCCTGCTGCTGGATATTAAATGGTTGGTATCAAGTGTGTGAATGTGCTGGTATCGATCCTGGGGCACTAGATGAACCTGGTAGCATGCAAATTGCAAGTTTGGCCCTGACTAAAGCTGTGAATTCTCCCATAGCTGTGAATTCTCCCAGGAGATGTTGAAGTATTTCCACCTTGTTCTTCAAAAAGTGAGCTGCTAGACACAGCAAAGGAAAGTGTGTGCTCAGGAACTAGTGAGGTGCATGTGTGTATGTTTGAATCCTCAGATGTTAAAAAAGTTCCCAGCAATGAGGTAAGCGGAAGGAGTTCCCTAGATGTAATGGTAGTCAACGGGGTTAACAAGCATGCATCTTGAGGGCGGCACAGACAACGATGGGTACAAGTGTAGTAGGTAGTATAACCATTGAAATAACCAAAAAAGAGACCAGGTTCTCAGTGATGAGAGGGAGGGAGTCTGTCATGGAGCATAGAGAGGGTCATAGAAAGGATACTGGAAGCTCTGGGAGAGAGGGGAGAACCTCTGAGTATAGTCACTGCATGCTTTAACTTGTGTCAGACTGTGATGAGTTCAGGGGCGTAACTAGAGAAGCCAGGGCCCCAAAGCAAACTTTTGGATGCCCCCCCCTCCACCTCGCCCACCTCCCTGACCACGACCATGTACCAGGACATGCTGTTAGATAATGTAGATAATACAAGGGGCAAATACCTCGCCATACAAATCACCATCATACTGCTACCAATCAAATCCCACTATACTAAGACCAGCATTACCAATAACGCTATTACATAAGGACCTGATTATACCACCAGAACACGACCAAAAATTACCACCACATAGTGACTGAATAATACCCTACACTATTACCGATCAGTCTACAAAGACCAATACTGTCTAATGATAATAATATATAATAATATAGTGACCATATAGTGGTATATACCAGTGTACACAGGCTCTGCAGACTGTATATTACTGCCATACAGTGACCATATAGTGGTAGACACCAGTGTACACAGGCTCTGCAGACTGTATATAACCACCATACAGTGACCATATAGTGGTAGACACCAGTGTACACAGGCTCTGCAGACTGTATATTACTCCATCAGTGACATATGTGGTAGACACCAGTGTACACGGGTCTGCAGACTGTATATTACTCCATACAGTGACTATGTGTAGACACCCGTGTCACAGGCTCTGCAGAAAA
>JAODAL010038512.1:0-39129 GCA_025379985.1 Phyllomedusa bahiana
TCCTTTTGGGGGGAAAATTTTAAAATTGTAAATGGGCTTTTTTTTTGCTCCCCCGTTATTCCTTTCCCCCGAATCAGAAGGCCAAGGGGCTTTGGGGTTTAAAAAGGAAAAGGAAAATTTTGGGGCTTAAATTTTAGCAGGTTTTGGGAAATGGCTTCAGAAACTTTACAGGAGAGTGTCTAGGCTACCGTGCCATCCAGGCCCGCCCTCAACATGGCCTAAATTTTAAACAGCTTTTTTTTATTTTTTTAGCCTGCTTTGAAATTTTTAAAAATTTTCGATAATTCTAAAGATAAACATTTAAAAACCACCAAATTGGAATGGGAGTTAAATTTTAGAAATCTGGGTTTTGGGAATTTTTTAAAAGATAAAAATTTTATTTTTAAATTTTAAAATTTTTTACAATTTAAAAAATTTAATTTTATATATACATAATTTTAAAAAAAAAAAAATTCTTTTCATGTTACCCCCATTTGATATTAATATTATATTAATAAAATTTTTTTTAGTTTTAAATTATCGAGGTTAGTTTTTATTACTTTCCCCCCCCGTTTTTATTAGTTGAAAAAAGCAAAATTTTTTTATTTTTGGTTTTTACTGGATAACAAAGGGCTTTTTTACTGTAACTTTTGGCTCAGCCATGGGAATTGGTTTTTAATTTTGGGTTTGGGGGTTGTTAAACCAATTTTTGGGCCCCCACTTTTTTTTCAAAACACATTAAAAAATTAAATGGTCCCAAAAACTTTTCGGAACTGGGTTTTTGGGCAACGCCCCTTAAGGGAAAAAATTGGTGGGCAAAACCCAAAATGGTTTTTAAAAGGGGAAAACTTTTACCAACGCCCTTGTCAGGGCGGGGCAAAAAACAGGTTTTTAAAGGGTCAAAAGGGAAAAACGAAAAAATGGGGTTCATTCCCTCATTTAAATTTCCCCCCCCAGGGACTTGGTTTGTTTTTTTTTTTTTACCTTTTAAATTTTTGGTTTACACATTGGGGTAACCCCCCACAGGGGTAAAAATTCAATTTCCCACAAAATTCTTTGTTGGGGTTAAAGGCCAAATTCCGGTCCCCCAAATTGACCCTTGCCATCTCCGTAATGAAAAAAGTTTTGGGGTCAAAATTAAACTTCCCTTATTGGCAACAAAGGCCCCCGATGCAGACTGTAAATAACAGACAACATCTTCTGGGGTTAAAGGGAAAGGGGTTGCCCAACTTTTAAGCCCCCTCTCCATTTATCTTTTTCCAACAAGGTTATTTACCTTTAAATTGGGACGGCCCCATTGTTGAATTTTCCTAATTTAAAAATTAAAAACCCCCTTACCCAAATTTTTTGTATGTAAAGGTTTAAAAATTGGTTTACTTTTATCTTTTTTTTTTTTATGTGTTAATTAGTGGTTTGTTTTTTTTGTTATCACAGTATATTTTTTGTGAGTTTGTGCATAGAAAATCCATGTATACAGTAAAACAATGGAGTTCAGTGTTTTATGTTATGTTACGAATGTTCTTCTCCTCTTGGCTCAACATATCCTCAGATAGTAGCACAATATGAAAAAGAAATCTGCCTTTCACAATATGAGTCCATGTGTGGCACCCATGCTGGTACTTGTCAAGGTTGGCTAGCATGTTACTATATTGTAATTCAATTTGTACCAATGATAAATTGAAGTCCATGACTAAATTTGTCGGAAAAGGTAAGGTGGACACACTCTGTACATTCGAACCAACAATTTTCCAAAGAGTTGGATGCTGTGTAAAAGTAAAGAAAACAAGAATTCATGTTTTGCAAGTCTCTTAAAAACGACATAGAAAACATCAGAAATTAAGTTCATTTTAAAATCATTGTCTTAAAAATGACAACAACAATCTCAAAAAGTTACGTTAGGGGCCCATGACTAAACATTGTGTAGCATCCCCCTCTTATTTTACCTACCAATGGACCTTATTTATAAAAACTGTCTAAGCATAAGATTATCCTGGTTGCCCATTGAATTATTCAGAGTGCAGTTTTCATTTTTCCAGGGCAGGAAAAAAAAAAAAAAACTGAGCTTTGATTGGTTGCTATGGGGACAAGGACATCATACGCTTAAAAAATTTTTTCATAAATAAGGCCCAGTCTGTAAATGTCTGGGTAATGAAAAAAACAATTGTTTGAAGTTTTTAGAGAGGCATGTTGTCCCATTTTTGTCCTATGTGGGAAATCTTAACTACTCTAAAGTACTGCATCTTTTTTGCCAGTTTCCCTTTAAATTTTATAGAGCACCAAATGTTTTCCTAGTGATGAAAGGTCGGGAAACTGCAGGGCGCAAAATATGAAACAAGACTCTGCAATTGTGGAATCTGCGATATGGGGAAGGATATCATATGGGGTTTAGCATGGGCTTTTCCAGAAAGAGACAATACCAATTCAGAAAATAGTCCAAAATAATCATATATCGGTCACCGTAGCACTACAAAATATAAGTTCTAATATTAGACTAAAAATAAAAAAAAATATTTTCACTCCATACACATATATCATACATTGTATCACAACTACCAAAAAAAACAAATTTTGAACACAATTAAAATGATGGAAATCGGATGGCATAAGTCTCAAAGAAAAGGGGAGCAAAGGAAATAAAGTAAATTAAATCCAAAAACATATAAACGAAAAAATTGTACGACTGATGGATGAAAGTGCCCAGCCTCTCCCCAGGGGCAGGGAGGGGGTGGTGGGTATGTGACAACGCACAAAGCCTGGTGATGGAGGGCCCATATGTGTCAGCGTGGTTCAGGGCCTCGGTGAAGTAAGCCAGATACAGTTAGGTCCATAACCTTTGGTTGTGGATGTGTGCATATTAGCATAACTGCTTACAGGCATTTGTATTCCAGGCCGGCTTTTTAATTGGGCAGTTGGGAGGGATAACTGCTCCCACATATCCGTCCTGGGTTTTCGTTGGCCTATATAGGAAGTCAGGTGTGTTCAGAGAGGTGTGTGACTACAAGTCTGGAGTTGTGATAGGAAGTCCTGCTGTATTAATCTCTGACAGAGAAGCTGGACAAAACTTTCTTATATGTTCCGAGAGACTGTTATGGTGACCACAACCTGTTTATGTCAACCCTTTGGAACCTGACGCAAGGTGATCTTTCTGTTTGTTTGCACTCTGCTGAGGAGAAAGCTATTTTCGTTACCTGTGGACTTGTCTTAATAAAAAACCAGTTTAATTTGAACTTTCGCTCTGTCTGTGATCCCTATGAGGGAGCTGACCCCCTCAATATTATATATATATATATAAAAATATATAATATATATATATATAATATAATATATATAGCACTTATAGATAGGTGCATGAGTTGTTATATTTTTGCATTTCAGCAATCTCTTCTATGTTGTACTGCGGCTCTTCTGCATACTGGTGTGAACTGGTTCTTATCCAAAGTGCAATTTTTTACTAAGCACTTGCTTTCCTTCTACATCAGGAACATGCACTTGAACAATTTATCCCAGGGATTATATTGGGAATATTTTTTTGTCCAGCCATGGAGCTGTGAGAATAGTATATTACTCGATCATATTTTATACAGAAGAAATCAGATGGGAAGTAATCAATTAAACCTTATTTTTTAGATTTTTTTTCTAATTTAGCTAAAACCTGTTAATCTGAAAGAAAAAAATCGAAATGTTTTTTTTGAAATAAAATAAAGTAAAAGAAGAAAATCCTTTATCACAACTGGGTTTTGTAAGTTTAAGGACTTTGATATTTCTTGCCGAGGACTGTTAAAGTTAAACTTGTATTTCTTGAATGTTAAAAATGAAAATATATTTTTTTTTGCAGTAACCCTGGCCTTTTTTGTAACTGAACTGGTATTTGGCAATTCATTTCTGCAAACCCTCGGCAGAGTCTGAAACAAAAAGGTCCCAAGTAAAATAAATAAGGTTCCATCTCAGTGATGACAAGTGACTTTTAAATTATAAATACATGCTGCGTGGCGTTTTAACTTTCGGAAACCCTTTTCATTATAAGGAAAATACACACAGTATTTTTGCAATCTCTTGAACATGTTCCAACTGATTGCGTGTGCTATACAGATGGTAGACTAAACTTATTATCATTTTGCCGGTTAAAGAAAATTGAAAAGATAGAGATATTTAAGCCTTTTGGATAGTGGAGGCTTATGGGAGTGTGTGTCAATGTCAGTGCAGCTACAGTGAAAAAAATAAACTTACAAATGTGAGCGCATATTTTTTTTATTAGGTGAATAGTCTAGTAATCTAAAGTCAAACAGGTGAAGGTAGAAACCTACCTAACATTTTTCTCTGGCTTATCATGAACCATAAAATGGCTTATAACACAATAATACATTTTAAATCTAATTTCAAGTGCAAAGGGCACTTTATTTTTTTTTCCAGTTGCAAATACTATGTAACCCAAAGTCCACATAAAGGCCATTGCAATGTTTTGGCAGTTCTTTAAATAAAAATATCATAGGTGTATTTGTGTTATGTCCACAGTGAAAATATTTTTGCATCTGTTATAAGAGATTTAGAAAAAGAGAAAAAGTCCAGCATCTCATAAAAAATCCAATTATTTTATTTATAATCCAGAAGACCCTGGAAAAAAAGGCAAAAATACCACTTATGCATTTCAGGTGTCGCATGCCCATCCTCATAACTAAGATGGTATGTTTGCAAAAGGAGTTAAAAAGGCAAAATCAGCTAACAAGCAGATATCACAAAAGTCACATGGTTAACTATACAATTGAAAAATATATTCAAGAAAAAACATATATTAATAACATGAAAACAAATCTGGCCTTCTATTTAGACCAAATGAAGTGCAGGTTTTTAACACTATCATCCAATATGCCTCTTGTTCACGTAATGAACATGATCGCTTCCTCTTAATGGTTGTTTAACTTGTTTTTCTCTGTACCAATAAACATGATGTATCTTGCACATGCACCTGGATACAAAACAGAGATACCACTATACTTGTTTAATAAATGAATTAACAATGTTTGATAGATTGTGTCAGACTCTTGTTTTCAGTGTGCATGATTTACTGGCCACATACTGAGCTTTACATATTGTAACCACATTGGTAATTAGACCTGGTAAAAACATATTACACAAAGTAGGGGGTCTTTATGTATTACATGTTTCCCACTATTTTCTAACAATTTAGAAAACACAGAGGGCGACATGTATGATGGGAGTTGCACCTGTTTTCTGGCGAAAACGGCGCCTCACTGATCCGAATCCCCTGTCGGACGCAGGGATGCGATGTTAGGCGCAGCCTTCGCCAATTTCGGCTGCGCCTAACATGAAGCGGCGTGCAATGGGCGAGGTGTGAGTGTTCTGGGGTGGGACGCGGCTCATTCGAATACTCCGAGACATGTATGATCGCGGGTGGGCAAAGTGAGGCTCATTACAGCTCTCACCAGCTCCGACAGGCATACCTAGATGAAGTTGGTCTAAACGAGTCGGAGGAGGCGAAGTGAAGCGAGAACGTAACATGAGAGGAAACATATAGAAGATCGCAAAAGAAATCCATCTCGGCTCTCAGCTTCGTGTGGCATGGAGTATGATTCCAAAAAAACCCTTTTTATTAGGTGTAAAACATTTTTAGAAAAAGAGCTCAAACCTTCAAAAAAAAAAACATAGAAAAAAATCACTTTCCAAAAATCTAGAACGGCGCAACATCAGGAATTAGGATCTTGGACATTTCCGTGAAATACAGTAATTAAAATTCTGTAAGCACTTCTCATTGGTCGGCAGAAACCAGCCAATCAGAATTGGAGCGACAGTGACCCATTAAAACCTATGGAGATGTATTGACCAATCAAATTCAAAGGCGGGACAGTTCAAAATACAGTAAAAATGCAGAAAAGAGCTGATTGGTTGAGGTAATGGGGGCTTGGCAATCCTGGCCAATCAGAATAGGAACGACAGGGACCTATTATAACCTATGGAGAAATATTGACCAATATTCATACAATGTGTTTTAGTATGACACGCACATGACTGCCGCCGCTCTTAGAATCGCTTCACCTTAAAATTCCCTGGGCACTTAAGAGGGCAAAACTGACCAAAAACTGAAGCGGGAATGTAGCCTGATAAAGTCATGGCAGCGACAGCTGGAAAAAACAAGCTGAGGGCTCAGGTGGCAACATCAGTGACAGAGTTTGGAGGTCACGGTAGCAGCAGAATGAGGTTAGGCAGTGGCCCAATGACATTCTGGAGGTGGCAAAAACAGGAGTAGGCCACAGAGTGGCACAATGACAGAGTGGAGGTGACGGCAGAAGCCACAGCAGCAGCATGAGGTCAGGCAGTGGCACAATGACATTCTGGAGGTGGCAAAAACAGGAGTAGGCCACAGAGTGGCACAATGACAGAGTGTGGAGGGCATGGCAGCAGCAGCAGCAGCATGAGGTCATAGAGTGGCACAATGACAGAGTGTGGAGGTGGGTGGGAATACCAATCCCTGCTAAAAATGTTTGGTGGCAGATGGAGAAACTGGCAGCAGATGTGTGGCATCAGGCGGGTGGCGGCATCAGAATAGTGGCGGAGGCAGGTAGTTTGAACCCAGACTCATTTCTCACAGTTTGGGTGAGGCATCATGGCTGATGTAGTCTGACGCCTAAGGCATGGGTGTGTGGAAATCCTGGCCGATCCACGCCTGATTCTTCTTGGCAATGGACAGTCGTTCCAAATTTCCCGTGGACAAGCGGGTTCTCCTTGGGGTAACGATGGCCCCCACCGCACTGAACACCCGCTCTGATGCCACACTACTGGCCGGGCAGGACAGCTTCTCCACTGCAATCGGCATGTTACGGCCACACATCCAGTTTGGCTGCCCAGTAGTCCAGCGGATCTTCTAACTGGGGTGGCAGAATGCTGTCCAAGTAGGCCACGACCTGTTAGTTCAGGGTCTGCTCCAGGTCCTGCTGCTGCTGGCGACTGCCCTCCTCACTAGGCGGGTGAAGGAAGCTGCTCATCAGTGACTCCAGACTTAGGTTGCTGCTGATGGAGCTGGCACTACTCCTACCCCCCCCCCCCCACCTTCCCCCAGCAGCCACGGCAGTAGTACGTGAGTGCTGAAGAACCCCCCCGGTCAGACCTGTCAGAGGAGGGACGATGAAGCACATAGGCAGCGGCCAACTGACTACGGAGGATTTCCCTATAGTATTTGAGTTTGGGCCTCCCCTCCAGCAGCTGGGAAAAAGGCTCCCATTTTGGACCAGTAGCAAGGGTCCAATAGGGTGGAGAGCCAGAAGTCATCCCTCTGCCGGATGGAGACTATTGGGCTGTCACTAGCCAGGCAAATCAGAATGCTGCGGGCCATCTGCACAAGTGACTCCGAGGGGCTCCATCTCCACTGTATACTGCCATGGTGCTTGCGGTTCATCTGCCTCGTCTTCCTCATCTCCATCTACCTCCTCCAGCTGCTCCTGCTCCTCCTCTCTTGTCACCTGGGTAGAAAAATCCACTCATTTCACCAGACACTGCTTCTGCTCCAATGTCCTCCTCCTCCTCCATTTCAGTCCCCACCGGACTCATGTGGCCGCGAGATGTAGTCGTCACGTCTCCAGTCCCCTGCCCAGACAGATTTTTCAGCATCTGTTCCAGGACAGTAAGCAGTGGAATGACGTTATTCATCCCGTAGTCCTGGCGACTGACAAACAACGTTGCCTCCTCGAATGGCCTCAACAAACGGCAGGTGTCACGCATGAGCTGCTCCTGGCTGACATCAAAGTTACACAGGGGAGTACTCCTGTCCGCCTGGATCATCAAAAATTCGTTAATGGCCTTTCTCTGTTCATACAGTCGGTCCAACATCTGCAGGCTGGAATTCCAACAGGTGGAAACATTGCATATCAGAGTGTGTTGGGGGAGGCCTTCTGCGGCTGCAACTCGAGAAGGGTGTTCCTGGCTTTGTAGGAATGGATGAAGTGCATGCACAGTTTCCTGGCCATTTTCAGAATCTTCTGAAGATCGGTGGAAGACTTCAGGAACCTTTTCACAACCAGATTGAACACGTGCGCCATGCAGGGCGCATGGACCATCCCTCCTCAGTGCAGCGCGGACAACATGTTCCTCCCATTGTCCATCACCATGGTTCCGATTTGCAGTTGGTGCGGAGAAAGCCACACATCGATTTCTTGCTGCATGACGCGGAGCAGTTCCTCCCCTGTGTGACTTCGTTCGCCGAGGCAAGCCAGGTGTAGAACTGCGTGACACCGCTGTGCCCTACACATGTGGTATGATGGAGCAGTACTTGTGCAGGCTGAGATGATGGTGGTGGTGGAGGAGGAGGAGGCGGACATTGGCGCAGGAGCCGCAGTTTGACAACGTGGAGGAGAAAGCGGCGTCTCCTGTCCAAGTTGTTGGTGTGCCTGGCAGGAAAGCACATTCACCCAGTGGGCCGTAAAGGACATGTACTGGCTCTGACCGTAGTTACAGCTCCAGATGTCCGCGCTGCCATGCACCTTGGAACAAACCAATAAGCTGAAGGACTGGCCCACCTTCTGTTTTACATATTTATGAAGTGCTGGTACTGCCTTTTTGGAAAAGAAATTACGGCTTGGAACTCTCCATCTCGGCTCGGCACAAGCCATTAGTTCTCTGAACGGTGCAGAGTCCACCATTTGGAAAGGATAGGGTCTGGCAGTACACAAACTTTGCAGGAGAGGGTCAGCTTCTGCAAATAAGGATGGTTGGACGCCATTATGTTGTCTCTTTGCAATAGCCTCGCTGAACGATCGCTAGGGCGTCTATGTAGTTGTGTTGTGCGATTTATTATCGACCAAGAGTTGGAAATCGGCACAGTTTTTAACCTTTATGGTGATCGGATTTTTTTAGATTCTTGCGATATTTAGGTTTAAAATCTGTGGATATCATACTTTAAGATCGAGCCTTTATTCGGGCTTCCTGTAATTTTGGCAGCCAGTCAATATCAGATTACAGAATTGAGCAGGGGTGGATGTGTGTGCGACCGTCATGACTGGGATGTGTATGTTGCGATTGGCTGAAAAATCACATGAACCTCGTTTTACATAGAACAGCGTTTTCCTGTTCAAGCCTCAGTGTCTCCCTGCGTCCAGAGCAGAAGGACGTGCGCTCTGCTTGTGTCACAAACAGTCAGCAAAATTATTTATTTCTTCACAGAGAATACCTCTACTATTAGCTATGATCCTTAACATTTAGTTAGATTAGAGATTGGAAGATTTTATATAGTTTAGGTTGAGAATTTTAAAGGAGCATCTACCGCTGTAAAAGTCACGGGGGGGGGAGGCGTGAGGGGAGCAGGGGAGCAGAAGGGGGGGGGGCGGGCCCGCGGTGGCCGAACACAGACAAGCTCTATAAAGAATACTGGATAAAGTTCTCAAGATTAGTGTAGAAATTGCAATAGCTTTATTTATTATACTGTTTTCTATTGAAATATTTCCGCGCTATTGGGCAGCCTGAACTTATAGGTCCAACCTTCTTTTTGGTCGTTTATGTGTGTGTCTCGCGCGCTCTCACAGGGTAAGAGAGATTAGGTGAAAACTCCACTATTTAATTATCGTCAAGCTCATTTCAGCTAGGGTGATCATTTTCAACTTTTGCCCATCGTCCTACCTTTGTTGATCTATCCGACTTGTACTTTAATTAGAATCAAGCACAGACAGCACAGGTTGATTAGGTGCCAAAAATACCTTGTAATATACCGAATACATTACAGATGACGTGTTTTTTTTTGACTTTGGTGCATACAGCTTTGTTCATTGAGGCACCTTGCTATTAAATGTGAATACTGCATTTTTTAGCGCACCACAGGTGATTTGCATAGGTGCCAAAAATACTTTTATTATCCGAATACATTAAAGATAAGTGTGTTTTGGCACTTTTGCCCCTCTGATTTGTTGATAGAAAGCCATCTTGCAGTTAAATTTGAATCCAGCAATTGTGTAGTTACCACAGGTGAATTGATAGGTGCCAACAAATACCTTTTATAAAATTCCCGAATACATTTAGACTCGTGTTTTTTCACTTTTGACAGTCCAGATTTGTTGATAGTCTACTTTGCAGTTATATTTGAATCCAGCAATTTTGTTTTGATTTGACGACGGGATTTTAGAATAGCTGTGATTTTCTGTCTTTTAATTAGAGATTTCCAAAACTCCTTCATACCTTCCCAAAAATTTGAATATTTTTGAAAATGGACGCGAATTTCAGGTGGTAAGCGAGCAAGAGGGGGTAGGACATGGGGGTGAGGTACGACGAGAAGGTGCTCCTTCCATTGCTAGGAACAAACATGCTGCCTGTGGATATCAGTTGCAGGACAATCAGGCCTGTCCATCGCTGAGTCTGGCCCTGTGAATTCAGTAACGAACCAGAGTCGCCCAATCTGTCCTTCAGTGGTTAAGGCAACAATGCATCAGCAAGTCTTACCTCCTCGCTCCTCCCAGTACGGCCACAAATGTCGTCATCAGCATCTTCTGCATCAGTCCAACATGAAGCAGCCAAAATGTAAACTCATGATACCCACCACTGTGGATAATCCATTTCTGAAGACATCTTGCGCGCTCTGACAAAATGCGGAGGTTGGAGTCAGAAGGGCATGTTAAAAGACGAAGAGGCCAAAGTGGATGATGTTCTATGCTCTGACGCAAGTTATGATGACATCAGAGGAGGCAGAAGGGAAGCAGGTCTATCGGCAAAAATCCACAGGCGGTCGGGCAACGCCTTGCAGGCCCACGCTGCTTGTAGCACCGAGCTTCTGATTGCAGAATAGTCGGACGACCAAGTCACCTGTGTTGCATGTGATGATGAAGATACACTTGCGGATCCAACGTTGTCTTTTCCTGCTGTAAATTTACTTGGCGACGCGATTCATCACTGGACGAGGAGGAAGACGGATGGATGATAGCTTAGTTGTCAGTGGTGGGTTCCGCCTCAATAAATGGTGAGGGCGGTCGCAGAAGTCGTGCATATGATTCCGCCAGCCACGGTCAGCGCAAACCGCGTTCCTCGCTTCTCGCCGTCAAAAAGGTCAGGTCCTATTCAAAGCCTGGTGCCTTCTTTGACCAAGCCTCTGATTCAACCCAGCGATGTCATATGTGGGCCTTTGCCGTAATAAACCGCCTAAATAGTGGCACATCTTACGCGTGGTTAACAACCACCAACATGTCTAGTCACATGCAGCGAATGATTGCAGTTGGAAAATGGAGGCACACTTGGCCAAAAAAGGCCCAAGACCGACGCCGGGACCTCCAACCACTGTCACACCCTCTGTCTCGCCTCTCCTCATCCGCCACCACCAAAAGCGTTCCTCAGCTGCCCATGTCTACTAAGAGTCATGATCAGGGTTCAGCATCCGCTTTCCAGCACTCCCAATGTCGCGTTCCTGCAGTACAACCAGCACCACCAGAAAATCACATCCTAACCCTTCTACTTCCGCCAGTTTGATCGGAGCCTGCACGCGTACAGCGGCCAGTCCTAGCAGCAAGCCTTCTGTATTCCAGGTTTTTGGGGAGCAGAAGAAACACTTTAAACCCAATCCATCCCAAAGCCAAATGCCTGTATGTAAGGCATTGCCCAGGCTTTTGCCTCTGGAAATGTTGCCTTTCTGTCTGGTGGAAACAGATGGGTTTCCCGCCACGTCATGGCCCTTGCCTGCCCCAATACCAATGCGAGAGGCTTCTTTGCCAGAAAAGCCGTCCCTGCCCTGGCCAGCCACGTGTCATCTAAAATTTCAAGCGGTTGTCTGCATCTGGGGCCGGAAAAGTCATCTGACCACCGACACATGGATAGAAAGCACGACCAAGGCCACTATATCTTTGTGACAGCTCACTGGGTGAGCTGGGTGGATGTCTCTGGGGGTGACGGTGGCTCTCAGGCTCGGCGCACGCTCTTCAAAACCGCGGGATGGTGCGGGTTCTTCCCCCAAGGTCCTTGGTGGCATCAAAGTGCCCAGGAAACCAGGCCCGTGTTTAAATTAATCTGTCTTGGAGACCGTCCCCACACAGGTCAGGAGCTGTGGACGGCTCTCCGCAACGAGACCGAGCGCTGGCTGGGTGCCCAAAAACCCTTGTGCAGGCAAGGTGGTGTGCGATAACTGGGGGGGAAAAACTGCTGGCCGCCCTTAAGATCGGTAGGTGGGGCACATCCCTTGCCTTGGACATGTCATGAACCTTGTCGTCCAGAAATTCTAAGAGCTACCCGGGGCTGGACTGCCTGCTGAGGAAGGCTCGAAGTCTAAGTTCGCACTTCCGCCGTTCGCACCCTGCTTCGTCCCGCCTGGTGCTTTGCAGCGTCAGCTCGGCCTCCCCGTCAACCGTTCATTGTTGACGTGGCAACACGCTGGAATTCCACCCTCACATCTCCAGCGATTGTGGCAGCAGCGAAATTTGCCATTACGCAGTACGAAGTGACACATGGCCTGACAAGAGCGGGTGCGGACCTCGGGGTGTTGAGCCACCGAGAGTGGAGGCAGGTGAAAGAGCTCTGCACCATCCTTGCAGTTTTGAAGAAGCCACCAAAATGGTCAGTGGGGGACAATGCCCTTGTCAGCATGAGCATTGTGGTGTTCTTAGTTCTGGAACGATCGTTGGACACTCTGAAACAACAGGTCCGCCAGCGAGGAGGAGGGAGACGGACACAGATGCGGACACGGAGCCTTTCTCTCCGTCAAATCCACAAAGCCCGACAGTTTCACAATTTCATCGGTCTTCATTAGGCAGTGGTTCGGGGTCCAGAGCTAGTGCAAGGTGGCGCATCAGCTCTCAGGGTGCATCATCTCAGGCAAGTCAGGGCTGTGTTGAAGCTGTGCCGGAGGCAGTGGAGGAGGAGGAGGAGGAGGTATTCCTAGACACCGATGTTACCGACGTCCCTGCCTTGGAAAGAGGTTGGCGCGAATTTGAGGCGGAGGAGGAAGATGAGGAAGATCAGTTTGCTAGTGCCCCTCGACCCAGAGGCTTGGGAAATTAAGGCTCCATCTCTCACATGAGTGCTTGGATGCTCCATTTCCTCCAACATGATCCTCGCATTAAGGCCATCAAAATGAACAACAGTTACTGGGTGGCCACCCTCCTGGATCCCCGGTACAAAACAAAACTCAGCACTTTCCTTCCACCCACCCAAATAGAGAGTAAAATGCAGGAAATGGAGACCTTGCTGATTGATCAACTGGAGACATCTGTTGCGTCTGCTTCACATTCCCCAAATGTCACGGTGGAACAACATCAGCGACGTGACAGCAGTAGAGTGCCAAGTAGCCGTAGCGGCAGCAGCAGCAGCAGGCAAGGTGGCAGAAGCCTAATGGGTGACCTCTGGCAATCTTTGTTTACCACCTCACCAACGCATGCAATGCAGGGCACACATCCAACACACAGAGATCAGCTTAAGATCATGGTGCACGAATATCTGCGTCTCAACACCGATGTTTTTGCATGTGTTCCGGACCCAATAGACTTCTGGGTTCAAAAGGGGACGAATGGCCCGGCTCGCCCCTACGCCTGAAGTGTTGTCCTGCCCCGCAAGTTATTCTGAGGGCCCTTAGCACAGTGGAGGAGTCATTACGAAAAAGCATCCGGTTTTCCCACGTAATGTGGATGTTTGCCTTTTAAGAAAATCAGGAGGGTTTCTGATGATGTTTTTTCCCAATTGCCGGGGTCACTGTTGTTCCCGGTCTATTTTCCTCTTCAAACAAAAATGGTCCTCTTGAAAAAGGGTTTTTTAAAAATTTGATCATTTCTTATGCAATTTTTTTTCTCTTTTCCCAACATTTCATTTTGCTGGTTTGCTTTGAGGGACTGTAAAAGACAGCAAGGTTTCTTAACACACCGTTTTCCCTTTTACTCACTTTTATCTTTAGAAGTTTTCGTTTGTCATGGTTTTGAGGTCATTTTGTGTGGATGCAGCAAAAATTTATGTCCTTTGGAACAGAAATGTGGTTTTTTAAGGGGCATTTCCCCCTTACATTTTTAATAGTGGCTGAGATGTCATATTTTAATTTTTTTGGGGTCATGTGGCTGTGGTACAGAATAATCGGGCCCCCTTTGGGAAAACAGAAATGTGGCTTTATTGGCATTTCTCCCCCACAATTTTTTTGCAGTGGTGAGAATCATTTTTATAATTTTTGGGGAAAAAATGCAGCAATATTTCAGGTCCCTTTTTAAAAAAAATGTTGTTTTAACAGCATTTTTTTCTTACAATTTTCCAAAGTGGCTCAAAGGGGCATGCTTTGAATTTTGGGGGGATTTTTCTTGAAAAAGCGCTATATACAGGTCCCTTTTTAAAAAAAAATTTTTTTTAAAGACATTTGTTCTTCAAATTGTCCCCAAAATGGCTCAAAAAGGGGCAGCTTTGAATTTTTGGGGGCATTTTGCTTTAAATGCGCTATATAAGGTCCAAAATTTTAAAAAAAAAAGTTGTTTTAACAGAAATTTGTTCTTCACAATTGTAAAGGTGGTTCAAGGATGATGGTGCGGTCAGAAACAGGGAATAGGTGGACACGTTAATGGACACATATTGCAAAAAGACTTGTTTTTGCAAGATGTTTAAAAAGCTTTTAATCCCTTTTATTTAGCAACCCATTTAATAAATTAAAAAAGGAAAAAAAAGACGTAGTGGGATTCCATCTATTTTAAAAAAAGTGTTTTTTGAATTAAACTACTAAAAAACTTGCTGTACCAAAATAACTGGTAAAAAAAATTCCCTGATTGTTACAAGGGGGTACAGGGGAAAATTGCCGATGTAGGTTATTAGAGGGGAAAGGAGTTGGGGCACGGACAGAGAAAAAAAAGTACCGGAAAATTTTCCCCCAGCTGTTGAGTTAAAAAGAGAAAAAGAAGCCAAGAAAAAAGGGGACCTGGGTAGAACAGGAGCGTTAACCAACCCCGTATTTCCAAAATGAAATCATTTGGCCGCACTCATACGGAGGGCAAGCGTACCCGGAAGGGACAGTATATGTCCCGTTCAACTAAAATGGTAGTTGAAAGATCCTTTTCCCGGCACTTTTTACTGTGGGTTTTTGACAGGTTTAATGGTCATTTGGGTACGGACAATATGTTAATGTCCCGTTAAAAAAATGGTGGTTCAAAAACTCCTTTTCCCGGCATTTTTAATTTTGGGGGGGAGACAGGTTTAAGGTCTATGCGGTCCAGGAAGGTAAGTCAATGTCCAGTTCAACTTAAAAAGGTGGTTTAAGATTCTTTTCCCGGCACGTTTTAATCTGTGGGTCAGACGGTTTAATGGTCTTTTTGCAGTAAGGGGGCAGATAAGTCAATGTCCAGTTCAAAAAAAATGGTGGTTTGAAAGATCCCTTTTTCCCCCCACTTTTTAAATGTGGGGGTCATGCAGGTTTGGGGCCTTTCCTGGCCCAGGGCAGGGATAGTCAATGTCCCGTTAACTAAAATGGGTTTGGTTTAAAGACTTTTTCCCTTTTTGGGAAATTTTGAAAATTTGGGGGGTTGACGGGTTTTAATGGTTACTGCGGTCCAGGACGGTTAGTCAATGTCCAGTTCAACTAAAAATTTGGGGGTCGAAAGACTTCTTTTCCGGAAATTTTTAATTGTGGGTAGACGGGTTTAATGGTCATTCTGCGGGGACAGGCAGATATGCAATGTCCACTTCAAATAAAATGGTGGGTTGAAGACTCCTTTTTCCGGCAATTTTTAAAATGTGGGGGTCATCAGGTTTGGGGTCATGCTGTGGCCAGGGAAAGGGTTTGTCAAGTCCCGTTCAACTAAAAAAAAGGTGGTTTTAAAAGATCCTTTTTTTCCGGAAATTTTGAATTGGGGGCATGAGGTTTGGGGCTCATGCTTGGCCCCGGAATGTATAGTCAATGTCCAGTTCAATAAAATGGTGGTTGAAAGGGGCTCCTTTTTCCGGGACTTTTTAAAACTGGGGTCATGCAGGTTTGGGGGCATGGGTTCCCGGACAGGGTATTCAAGTCCAGTTCAAATAAAATGATGGTCAAATCTTTTTCTGCCTTCGGGACTTTTAATTTGTGGTGTAAAGGTTTAAGGGTCATGTGGGTAAAGGGCCCAGGGATAGGAATGGTGTGTGTTTTTTTTTTCTGTGGTTTTTAAAACCTAAGTGTGTTCCCAAGATGTGCACGTATCCATTTGATGTTGTGGAGTTAAATTTTCCAGCTTCCCCAGCCCGTTTGGGGTTAAAGAAGAAGGGTTGTTGCTTCCCATAAATTTAATGGTATCGCTCATAATCGACTGCTCACTATCGAAAAAACCTTATCGATGGGGCGCAATCGACATGGCCCCCATGTCGAGGCCCCCGTAATCGCCCAAAAACTATCCGTATACTTTTTAAAAAGGTGTTTTTTTTTTTCCTTTTTGGGCATCAAAATTTTTTGATAGACTACTTTGCAGTTAAATTTGAATACATAATTTTTTAGTCACCGCAGGTGAATTTATAGTTTCCAAAAAATACCTTTTTTAAAACCCCTTTAAAACCCTTTAGAAGGGGTTTTTTTTACTTTTGTCAGTCAGCTTTGTTATAGACTACTTTGGTTAAATTTGAATCCAGCAATTTGGTTTTGTTTGGGGATTTGAGAATGTGTGATTTGCCGTTTTTAAAAAAAGACTTTCCAAACCTTCCAACCTCCCCAAATTTTTTTCTTTCTGAACATGGAGCGAAATTAAAGGGGGTAAACGAGCAAAAAGGGGGGTAGGACCGGAGGTAGGGTAGAAGAAGGCTCCTTCCATTGTTGGGGGCAAAATCGCATGCCAGCGGATCATCAGTTGCAGGACCGTCAGGCCTGTCATCGCTGGGTCAGGGCCCTGTGAATCTCAGTAACGAACAGCGTCACCAATCTGTTCTTCAGTGGTTAATGCAACCTGCATCCAGCAGTCTTACCTCAGTCACAGCCACAAATGTCGTCATCAGCATCATCAGCATCCGTCCAACATGAAGCAGCCCAAATGTCAACTTGTGTACCCACCACTGTCGATAATCCATTTTCTGAAGACCTCTTTGATGAACCAAATACGGGTGGGGTCAGAAGGTATGTTAAAAGATCAAGAGGCCAAAGAGGATGATTTTCTCTGCTCTGACGCCCAGTTACTGATGCCATCAGAGGAGTAGAAGGAAGCCGGTCAACCGGCAAAAATCCCGGGCGGTCGGTAACGCCCTGCAGCCCCTCTTGCTTGTAACCCGCCGCTCCTGGATTCCGAATGTCAGGCCGACGAAGTCACCGGTGTTGATGTGGATGATGACGACATTGCGCATCCAACGTGGTCTTTTCAGCAGAATTTGCTTGCAAGCGCTTCATCACTGGACGAGGAGGAAGATGATTGGGTAGTGTCAGTACGGGTCCCGCCTCAAAAAGGGAGAGGGCGGTCGCAGAAGTCCGCCGATATGATTCCGCCAGCCACGGTCAGCGGAAACCCCGCTCCTCGGAAAATTTCAAGCGCGTTGTCTGCATCTGTGGCCGGAAACGTCCATCTGACCACCGACCAGGGACTAAAAGCAGGGCCCAAAGGGCCGGGATATTCTCGTTGACAGTCACTGGGTGACGGGGTGGATGTTTCTGGGGGGTGACGGTGCCCTTCAGCTCGGCGCACGCTCTTAAAAACCCGCAGGGTGGGAGGGTTTTTTCCCCCCAAGGCCTCTGGTGGCATAAAGTGCCCAGAGAAACCAGGGTGTTGAAATTATTCTTTTGGGGGACCGTCCACACACAGGTCGGGGACTGTGGACGGTTTCCACAATGAGACAGACGTGGCTGGGTGACAAAAAACGTTGTCCCGGGAAAGGTGGTGTGCGATAAGGGGCGAAACTGCTGGCCCCCCTTAAGATCTAGGTAGAGCACACCCTTCCCCGGGGCCATGTCATGAACCTTGTCGTCCGAAATTTCAAAAAGAGCTCCCCGGGGGTCGGGCTCCCTGCTGGGGAAGGCTCAAGTTTAATTTCGCCTTCCGCCGTCGACCCTGCTTGTCCCCCCCTGGCTGCGTTGCAGCGCGCTCGGTCCCCGTCAAGTCTCATTGTTGATGTGGCAAAAGCGGGAATTCCACCCCCACATCTCAGCGATTTTGGCGAGCGAAATGCCTTTACCCAGTACGAAGTGACACTGGCCTGACAAGGGGGGTGTTAACCCCCGAGAGTGGGCAGGTGAAGAGCTTTGCCCCACCCTTGCCATTTTAAGAAGCCACCAAAAAAAGGTCAGTGGGACAATCCCCTTGTCAGCATGAGCTTGTGGATATCTTAGTTCTGGAACGATGTTGGAAAACCTGAACAAAAAGGCCCCGCCAGCGTGGAGGGAGACGGACACAGATGCGGAAAGGACCCTTTCTCTCCGTAAACCCCAAAAGGCCCGACAGTTTCACAATTTCATCGGTCTTCATTAGGCATGGTTGGGGGGTCAGGGCTAGTGCAAGGCGGGCATCAGCTCTGGGGATATCGGGCAAGTCGGGCTGTGTTGAAGTGTCCCAGGGAAACGGAGGAGGGGGATGAGGTTTCCTAGACACCGAGTTACAGAGTCCCTGCTTGGAAAGAGGTTGGTGCGAATTGAGGCAGGAGGAAGAAAGGGGATCAGTTTGCTAGTGCCCCTCGACCCAAGGCTTGGGGAAAAAAGGCTCCATCTTCCCCATGAGTGCTTGGGTGCTCCATTTCCTCCAACATGACCTCGCATTAAGGCCATCAAAATGAACAACAGTTACGGTGGCACCCTCCTGGATCGCCTGGAATTTCTGTGACATGCAGCTAATACAGGAATTAAAAAAAATTAAGTTTCTAAAAAAGACATTGTTCTTCACAATTGTCAAAAAATGGGTAAGGGGGCTGTTTTGAATTTTTGGGGGCATTTTGCTGTGACAGAGCTATACTAAGGGCCTATTATAAAAAAAAAGTTGTTTTAACAGACCCCTTTTTTTTCTTCACAATTGTCCAAAGTGGCTCAAGGGTCATGCTTTTTATTTTTGGGGACATTTTTTCTGGACATGCCGCTATACTACAGGTTATTATAAAAAAAAATGTTGTTTCTAACAGACATTTGTTCTTCACAATTGTCAAATGGGTATGGGTCATGTTTTGAATTTTGGGGGGATTTTGCTGTGACAGCAACTTACTACAGGTCCATTATAAAAAAAGTTGTTTCTAACAGACATTTGTTCTTCACAAATTTTCCAAAGTGTCAAGGGTGATGGTGCTGTCAGAAACAGGGAAAAGGTAGGGACACTGTTAATGGGAAAATATTGCAAAATTTGTTTTTTTTAAGATCTTTAACATACTATCAATCCCGTATTGAGACAACCCCTTTAATACAATTAAAAAAGAAGGAAAAAAAAAAACTGGTGGGGGTTTCCCTCCTTTTTTAAAAAAAGCGTTTTAGAATTAAACTACAAAAAAAAATTGCATTACAAAAAAAGCTGGTAAAAAAAATTTTCTGATTGTCAATGGGGGGACAGGGGAAAAATTGACCGATGAGGTTATTCAGAGGACTGGGGTATGGAGCACGGAAAAAACCAAAGTACAGAGCAATTTCCTCCAGCACTTGATAAAATGAAAAAAAGAATTTCCAAAAAAAGGGACCTGGGGGGAACAGGAGCGTTAACCACCAGTATTTTTCCCAAATGAAGTCAAATTTTGGGTTGCCACCATACGGAGGGGCAAGCGCTACCCAGGGGCTTGACTGTGGGAAGAGGAAAAAGGGGGAGGGCCCTTTCCTAACCCCCTTTCCGTTCCGCACTTTGCTTCAGCAAAGGGCTGTTTTCGTTTCTGCGTCATAAAGGGGATTTTTACCGTGTTTAAAAAAATGACGGCCCCCAGCCTGGGGTCTCACCCACCCCAAATGTTTTTTCCGCCCTTTGGGTGCGAACCTGCGTTTTTAATAGATGACAGACGCTAGCCGGGCCCCTTTACCCCACCCACTGAAGTCTGGGCTGGATCCCCTGTTAAAAGTTTGGGTGACGGGAGCACGGGGTTTCACCGTTAGGGGCAATCCGGCAGGCCTTTAAATTTCTCTAAAAAATCAAAATTTTGGGAAAAAAATGATTTTTTTTTGAGGTTAAGTAGTGTCAAAAAAGGGTCCAGGCTGGGGCCCAAAAAAGCACAATTTGAGGCTTAAAATTTTCTGGGCTGGGTCATTAAAGGGGTCGCATCATTTTTAACCCCCAGGGGAAATCCCCGTCCCTAATCAATTTAAGAAGGGTTTTTTAGGAAAAAAAGACCATTGAAATTTATTGGGTGAAATCAGTCCAAAGGGCCCGGAAAGGGGAAATGTCCCTTTTCAAAATTAAAAAAGTGTTTTGGGGATGGGGTTTTGGGGGGCATGTGTAAATTTCTTTGGGGTGTGCGGACGAAAATTTAAAACATCCCACACATGGGAAAAAAACACCTTTAGAAACTGCAAGGGGGGGGTGTTTTTTGTTTTATGTTAACACACTTAAAAAAAAAAAAAAAATGGGAATAATTAAAAAATAAAATAAAAATTCCCTAAATAAAAAATTTTGTAAACAAAGTCAGTTACCAAAAATATACTAAAATGAGAGTCACTGTACAAAAATAGCATTGTGCCATTTTGGACTGGGCAAACGGGTTTAGGGTCAGCTGTCCCCCCGGGACAGGTTAGCTATGTCCATGAAACTAAAATGGGGGTTTTGAAAGACTCCTTTTTCCCCGGGCACTTTTTAAATTTTGGGGGGTCGACGGGTTTAATGGTCATACTGTGGTCCAGCAGGTTGTAAATTTTAAGTTCAACTAAAATGGGGTTGAAAGACTCCTTTTTTCTCAGCATTTTTTAACTGGGGGTCAACATTTAAAATGTCATCTGCGGACAGAACAATATATTTAATGTCCAGTTCAACTAAAATGGTGGTTAAAGGACTTTTTTTTTTTTTTCCCCGCACTTTTTTTTTTGGGGGGGTCAAAGGTTTTAAGGGTCATACGCGTCCGGGGACAGGTAATCAAGTCCATTCAACTAAAATGGGGTTCAAAGACTTTTTTTCTTGCACTTTTAATTTTGGGGCAACAGGTTTAATGGTCTACTGTGTACAGAAAGGTTAGTCAATTCCAGTTCAACTAAAATGGTGGTTTGAAAGATTTCCTTTTCCCATATTTTTTAATCTGTGGGTCAACAGGTTTAATGGCATATGCGTAGGGGACAGTTATAGTTAATGCCAAATTAAACTAAAATGGTGGTTAAAGATCCTTTTTCGGCACTTTTAATCTGGTCAGCGGGGTTTGGGGCTCATGCGCTTTCCGGACAGGGAATAAATGTCCATTAAAGAAAATGATGGTTCAAATCAACTGCCTTCTGGCCTTTTTAATTTGTGGGTCATGCAGGTTTAAAGGTCATGCTGTGGTGAAGACAGGGTATGAATGGGCTGTATTTTTTTTCGGGCTTTTAAACCTAATTTCTTTTTAAGATGTAGCAGATACGTTTTGCTGTTGTGGATGTTAATTCCCGCTTTTCATCCCTTTTGGGTTAAGAATGAAGGTTGTTGCTCTCCCCGACTTTAAGGGTCATCGGATAATCTATTTTCGACTATGGGAAATTTATTTATAAATTGGGATATCACTATCGCCCCAAACGAAGTCAATAAACCCATCACTAGACAAGGGCCCCGGTATCACAATTTGTCTTATTTTTTTAAATAAAAGCCCTCCATAACATGGGTTGGAAGTTCAGCATACTCTTACGGAGAAGTTGATTCTGATACAGTCTGTGTTATACCTAGTGTTCTAAGTAAAGAACCGCTTTATCTGTCAATGGCATAGCTGGCAGATACAAGAGGGGAAACAGTCCACCCCTATTGGACACACTTGCCAATTCTCCCAGCCCACCAGGAGAGTTGGCAAGTCTTCTGGGCACCGGGTAAGGCTTTAAGATGGTGTATGGTCAAAGGCTGTGCCCACACCATACGCAGTGGGAGCCAAACCCCCACAGCAGTGGCCGGGGGGAAAGCGGGTTGTCTCGGGGCCCTTTAACTCCCATATGCCACTTTTAAAAAAATCCATGAAAACAGGATTTTAAAAAAAGGGAGACAAACTCCCCCCTGTCATCAGGGCCCCTTTGCAACACAATTGCAGGATGCTCATGGTTGCTATGGCAGCCAGGGGCCAAACAATTGAAATTAACTTGAGTGTGATATCATAGCTTTTTATGTTATCAAATTGTAAAACACAAAAATAGCCATTAAAAAGCAATGTAAAAGTTGAGATAACATTTTGTGCTAAAATATCATGGTGGGTTATCTGTCAAGTTTATCTTTGCTAAATTTGTAAAATCATTGCTACCTGACTTGTCATTAAAGAGATTGTTCTATTATTATTAGCTAAACATGGTTACAATCTTTCATAAAAAGAGTCATAGGTTTAATACTGATTTTACTGCTTGAATCCAGTAATCCCTTACCAACATGACATGAGTATGTCATACTGCCAGTAAAGACATAGAAATATAAATGGTCGCGCACACCTGGGTTATTCTGTAATGGTGGGTGCTTATGGCTAAGACCAAATGGTCAAAATATCAACTGAAAAATGTGGCCACAGCACACCATATAATGCTTATACAAAGGGATTTTATTATTAAAAGGCACTGATCATTGTGAAAAGAACGATTATTGCACTAATACAAAAAGAATGAATAAATGGTTTACAAAATTTAAGGTTTGAGATGTCTATAGATATTTCAAAGACATCTAGTAGAGAGGCTAGTGACATATGAAATATAAGTATGTGGAGGCAAAAGTATATAAGGCCAGTGAGGCTAGGTGTAAGGGAGAGCCTCCCAGGCATAATGAGCCAGAAAGGTAGCTTTAGGAGTGAGTAGCTAGGAAAGATGCGTCCGGGGTACAGAGATGTCACATTAAACTGTGCCCTTTAATAATAAAATCCCTTTGTATAAGCATTATATGGTGTGCTGTGGATACATTTCTCGGTTGATACTGCCAGTAAGGAGCATTGGAGCAGGCTCAGTCCGCTCCATAGCCAGTGAGTGCCAGCTATTAAGAAATAAGAACAGTTGCCATGGTAGCTGGAAACCTAATAAAGACCTCTGTAGCTGCCATGTTAGTTCTTCTGTTACTTGCTTCTCCAGGCAGGAAGTAATAGAACAGCCATCTTTGTATACCCTTCTGCATTATCTACTGTATATAATGCAGAAGGATCTACAAGCGATTGAGTCCCTTAATGTTCAGGTATTTTTGGTGAACTACAAGTATAAGTGTTCAAATAAAAAAAAAATGTAAAAATATTAAAAAGTTCAACACACCCCCCTTTTGCCATTTTACAAATAAAAAAAATTGCCCATAATTGGTATGGCAGCTTCTGTAAAACTCCAGTCCATTAAAACTTAACATATTTTACCCAGTACGCTGAACACCATAGAAAAGGAAAAATTACAAATTCCAAAATTGTGGGGTTTTTGGTCATTTCATATCCTCAAAAATATACTTGCACGTATCCCAAAATGCCAGTACAAAACTTTACTTCAACCCCTAAAAATATAAGCTCTTACTCAGGTCTTTAGGTGGAAAAACAAAAAAAAAATATTAATTGCAGAAAATGATGCTGCAGAGTGAATGCCGTAAGAACTAAAACCCTACTTGGAATTTTTTTTTTTCAATTTCCCAGTATATTGTATGGTAAAGTTGATGGCACCATAAAAAGTACTTGTCCCACAAAAAAACAATGTCTATGTAGATGGAAAAATGAAAAAAATGTTACACCTTGAAAAAAGGGATAAAGTAATGCTGTAATAATGCACAATGCCTTCTGACAGGTGTGGCACTATTTCTGAAAGAAAGCAGAGAGGTTTATACAGTATAATTCTCGAAAACCCCTTTGATGATAAATGCTCTTTTGTGCACTTTGATTGTTCATTGCAATGTTATTGTAAATTGAGGTAACTAATTACAGCTCTGCTTCACTGACAGACCAAGTCCTGCAACATTGGAAAATATAAATTTTATATTTTTTCTATTTCTTACTATTTATTTCTAGACACAATATGAATTACTCACAAAATTGAAACATAATATAAATTATACTACCTTGCAGCATTTAACATTTTTTTTCAGACACAAATTACAAGCAACATGTATTTGACATTATTTTTAGCATTCAGTTGGTTTCAATAAGAACAATTGCATTTATAAAACTATCATTTTTACATCATAACAATGCCACATTGACAAATGATTTTCAACTTACCTTAAAAAAAGTCATTGTAGCACCATCTTGGACAGAACCATATTCAATTTTAGTCTGTTTCGCTAAATCATCAGCAGAATCAATAGGGGACTCCATGCGTTCCACTGTGAGAAAAGCAGCTAAGTTGGCAGTATATGAGGAAATGATGATAAGTGTGAAAAACCACCATATTCCTCCCACTATTCTTGTAGAAAGAGCTTTGGGCATGAGTTCAGAACCTAAGGGAAATCAAGGGATATATTGTAAAACTGTTCTTCAATAAATGAACTACAAAAAAATGCATGTGAAAATGTCAATATAACAATTCTAAAATTACTATTTAATACATACAATATAAATAAAGGGTGTGTAGCTATGCCAGAAAATATATGCTAAGTAGTCATTTTAATATTCATACCGGAAAATAGCTAAATAGCCAGTCCTAATTAGCATTAAAAAATTGGGGGTTTTCCCTTTCACTATTGGGCCTCAACCTTATGACCCTATTTAGAATTGACATTACATGGATATGGAATATGGTATCAATGTATTATTAACTATTGACTTTTTTGGACTATACATAACACTATTTAAATATGTGGTTTCTTCCATTGAAACAATGACATGTGACACAACTTCACACAAAACTTTGCATGCCACAATAGAGTGTACAGTATAGTACTGCATTATGGCACTTTTTGTAAATAGAAATTTCCATACAATGTGACTTAAGTTGATGCTCTTATTAGTTCTTCAGTGGAGAACATTGACTGTGCTAAATTTTCATCTTTGTATAATAATTTAATTATTAGTTCAATATAATCCCTTCCATATAATTGAACTACATGAATAAATTACAATAACAAAATCTAATATTAGATTTCAATAATACACCTCTATTAGAATCTGCAGCAATTGGCCATGGTACAGTGGAAGAATTCCAAAAAGTCCAATGTTTTATTATTTTTGGTCACCAATAGAAAAGATAGCAGAGACACGGTCAACCACCTTATCCAGACAGAATGAGATTTTCCATTCTCAACATGGATGTGAGTCCCAATAAAGCAATTGCCACATTACATGAAACAAGAAGCCTCCATTGAGTAAAATTATACATACTAATAGTGCTTTAAAAATTTGACTAAAGAGTATTTATGTAGTATTGAGGGACTGTTGTATGTATCTTTTCAAATATACTCGTGGTATCACAAACTAGTGGTATCACTTTTACTGTTAAAATTACTAAAAAATACATTTTAATATTAAAATGTAGCAATCTAATATGCATTAAACATATATTCAGACATTTATAGCATACCCACAGAAGATAGGCCAGGTGGGATATCTATTCTGTGGACATGCCATAAATGTCTGAGGTGAGGATAACCTTTAAAGTCACCTTAAGACAGCCCTCAAACAAGCCGATTTTAGTATCATTGTTACTGTCTCAGTTATAGGAACCTCAATACCTTCCCTAGCTACAGTATAATGAATAAAATTTAGATCCCCATAGTATCATTTTATACCATTCAAACATATGCATTTATATCAGTACTGTATAAAAATATATATTTGCTTTAATTACATTTAAATTGCTCCTGCACATAATAAAACATTTTAAGAATGTTTCTGAATGAAAGCCAGTTATAAAGGGAAACCAAGGAAAATACTTTATAACTGTATTAAGAGTTTGTTTACAAAATATTTATAACAATGTAAAACATGTTAGTTTTACAATTTTTTTTTCTCAAAATGTATTAGTTTAGCATTATTTAAAACATGGCTTGTATTTCTACTGTTTTTAGCATTTACATGCCTAAACTTAGCAGAATTGTTTGTCAATTATGAATCTACTATATGGATGGATATACACCCTGATTGATTTTTTTAGGGACCAGTCCAGTTCTGACGTGGCTTTGAGGGGCCTGTCTGTTAGACATACCCATTATTGACTTTATCTAAGAAGCTGCATCCATTAAAATATTCAAAACAGTATTTAGGAAGTTTGTTAACCCTCTAGTTGTTTCACAGGAATTAAAGCAAAGTGCAGGTGAAATTTTAAAATGTCACTTTTGTCATATTTTAAATTTGTATCCATTATTTACTGTAACACAGTGGATTATAACAGGGAAATGCAACTGATTATTGATTCCTCTGAATCTGCCATTTTCAAGGATATCCAATATTTGGTTCTAGTACACTATTTGACTTAACCACAAGCCCAAGAGTAGGTGGATTTTGGGGTCTCATTTTCATTAGGATTTTCTTTGTTCGCCATCCCAGGTTTGAGGACACCCTGAGATGCTAAAACTTACTAAAACCCTGCAGAAAACCTCATTTGGAAAAGTGAATATATTCAGGGATGTTTTAAGTATATTCACCCCAAAGATGTTTGACAGACTTTTTAAGCATTAGGCTGTGAAAATGTAAACAAATTATTTTTCCCAGTAATACGCAGTTTTAGCTAAAAAATGTTCATTTTCACAAGGAATCCCGAAAAAAGCACCCCAAAATGTGATAAAACAGGTTAAAACAAGTTAAATAACCTGACAGCTTTATAGGCTAGGTTGTTATGCACGTGGTAATACCAAATATGTGTACATTTTTTTATTTTTTTTGGATGATTGGCATTTGTAATGGGGAAATGGTGGTTTATGTGTTTTATTTTATTTATGTGTATACTTTTACTTTTTTATTTTCACTTTATTTAACTTAAATTATTTTTTTACTTGTTCCCATAGAGGAGTTGACTCTGTGAACTAGTAGATCATTGCTACAATACGTAGTAGTACATACCTATTATAACTGTCAATCACCATTAATGTCGGAGATAACCCAGGAGCTTTTGTTAGACTTTATGTTTTTCATGGAGACCATTTGGTTGCGGCATCAAAGGGGTTAATCAGCCATGACTGGAGTAAAGTTGTGGCCGATGCTGAAGGATACCAGATGAAATGTACAGCCGGTTTCCCACAGTGATAGTGCGGGCTCTATTTTTAAGCCTTCACGATCGCATAAAATTACTGTAAATATACATCAATTTGCAGGAAACCCTTCCTGACTATGACTTAAACTTATGTCAAATGTCGGGAGAGAATTAAACAAGATAATGTCCAGTTCACATCAATATTTAGGTTTAGCTACTGTGGTGTTTGATTTGGAATATGTATTTTGATTGCTGCAACCTGATGTTATAGGCCACAGTTTGTCCTACAGAAATAAGGATAAATAAACTGATGGGCCATGATCAGTTTGGCTTCATAGACATGGGGTGTCATGAAGGTGAGCAGCAGCTAAGCCTAAGAAGCACCTTAGCACACCTCATGAATGTGAGCAACCTCTGCCATTTGTCAGCATATTTCACTACAGAACAGAATGTAACCTTAAATGCTATGTTTAAACTCCTTAAGCAAAGTAATCAAAGAAAAAAGTCACTCTACTGCTAATATGTGATAGATATTCTTAGGGCCCCAGAGGAAAATTAAATGGGTCCCACCACCTAATGACAATAAACTAAAGCAACAGCATAAGTTGCAATAATTAAAGGTATACAAAATTACAGCATATATTTGAGAATTCAAATAGTAGCGTTATGTAGTAGAAAACCCCCAACTCCTTGTTCAATACAAAAAATATATTCTTGAACCTAATTGGACCCTTTCAGCCTCTAAACCCCATAACAGTCGCTATGGCTGCCATGGCTATAGTTACGCCGATGAGTAGACGATTTAGACTTAGGGAGACATGTATGAAAGGGTTTTTCACCCTTTTCTGACATAAAATGCGCCAAAAAAATGTGTTAGGCCCATTGTTCACAAGTCTCAACATTTTGTTCTGGGGGTGTCGCACAACACTCGTAATATTTGACATATTTATGAATGTGGCTCGGCAAAACTAGGCGCATTACTGCTACCAATTTCAATGTGGTCTGCCTGAGCCTGAGGAGTCAGTGGAGCAAGATTTCCCATTAGGGCAAAAAATGTCCCTTATTTATCAACTTACACCAGTACAATAATAAAAAAGTAATTTAGGATGATTATCAAACTATATAAAATTAAATTATTTATATGTAATTAAAAATGTTATCATAAAAATAATAAAAATATATAATATCCCAAAAATATAAAAATATCTCCTATAAAATGTATTTAAAATTAATAGAATTTCAAACTAATTTTACATTAAATAACCCACTGATGTTGTTGTTCAGAATTTTTAATTTTTACTACCTTAAATTTGAAATGTATTTTTGCTGCTCTCACCCTTTATTCTACATACAGCAAGAGCCAGCACACCACAGATATTGATGGGACCTGTGGTTCACCAAGCAAGATCAGTACCCTGAATAGTTTCTATTCATTGACATGCTATTTTAATGACTTTTCTTTTTCTTTTTTTTTTCTTCTCCAGTCTATCTATAGGAAATACACATGTTTTGCACATTTCTAAATGCGCCAAACTTCCGTAATGTGCCAAACATACACGCAAAGCCTGGTGAAATTTAGACACCATTTATTATCGCACAAAAAACACTTTCATACTTTCAGGTGCATTATACACTAAAAACGAGATGTGATAATTCACTTTGAAGCGCCTTTTTTCATACATCTCCCTTAGTGTTTAGAACAGCAAAAATTGTTTACACCACTTTTCGCACTATTTTCGAGAAATAAATTAAATGTGCTACAGATATAGAAAAATTTAATTTGACAGATAACACATCTTAATATTATGGTCAGAGATGGGCGAATTTCTCGAAATTCAGTTCGTTCACTTCGCCGAATTTCCCGACAAAAAATAACTTCGGTCCGAATTACTTTGGGACGAAAAATGTTAAAAAACAGCTATTTCCAGGCTGCACAGAGCCTGCAGGGTGCTGTAGAACGTTGTGCCATGCTTAAATATGCAGAGGGAGCTTGGTTTGGTCTTCATACAATGTTGGGTTTTAGTATGACACGCCCCTGACTGCCACCGCTCGTCTAATCCCTTCTCTATAAAATTACCTTGGCACTTAAGAGGGCAAACCTGACCACAAAACTGAAGCTGTAATGTTGGCTTATAAAGTCATGCCAGCGAAACCTGGAAAAAAACAAGCTGAGAGCTCAGGTGGCAACAATAGTGACAGAGTGTGGAGGAGACGACGGCAGCCACAGCAGCAGCATGAGGTCAGACAGTGGCACAAATTACACTCTGGAGGTGGCAAAAACAGGAATAGGCCACAGAGTGGCACAATGACACAGTGTGGAGTTGACGGCATCAACAGCAGCAGCATCATGTCATACAGTGGCACAAAGACATTCTGGAGGTGGCAAAAACAGGAGTAGGCCCCAGAGTGGCACAATGATAGAGAGTGGAGGTGACGGCGGCAGCAGCATGAGGTTAGACAGTGGCACAATGACATTCTGGAGGTGGCAAAAACAGGAATAGGCCACAGAGTGGCACAATGACAGAGAGTGGAGGTCACGGCAGCAGCAGCATGAGGTCAGACAGTGGCACAATCACATTCTGGAGGTGGCAAAAACAGGAGAAGGCCACAGAGTGGCACAATGACAGAGAGTGGAGGTGACAGTGGCAGCAGCATAAGGTCAGACAGTGGCACAATCACATTCTGGAGGTGGCAAACACAGGAATAGGCCACAGAGTGGCACAATGACACGTGGGGGTTTTGACGGGATAAAACAGCAGCAGCGCATAAAGGTCATACAGTGGCACAATGACATTTGGAGGGGCAAAAACGGAGTAGCCCCAGAGTGGACAATATAGAGATTTGAGGTGACGGCGGCCAGCATGAGGTCAGACAGGGGCACTTTACTTTGGAGGTGGCAAAAAAAGGGAAATGGGCCCACAAGGGGCAAAAGACACAGGTCTGGGTCACCAGCCCCAAAGCGCACAAGGTCAACAGTGGCACAATGACTTTCGGAGGTGGCAAAAACGGGGAGTAGGCCCAAGTGGCACAATGATAAAGGGGAGGTGAGGGCGGCAGCAGCATGATCAGACGTGCACAATGACATTTGGAGTGGAAAACAGGATACCCCAAAAGAGGGGCACAAGAAAACAGTGTCTGGTCACGGCAGCAGCCATAGCAGCAAGATTTCAGAAAAGTGCAAATGACTTTTCTAGGTGGCAAAAACAGGTAGGCCACAGAGGGGCACAATGACAGAGAGTGGAGGTCACGGCCAGCACAGCATGAGGAGACGTGGCACAATGAATTCTGGAGTGGCAAAAACGGGTATCAGCCAAGAGGGGCAAATACAAGAGCGGAGGCCGGCAGCAGCAGAATGGGGTCAGACAGTGGCACAATCACTTTCTAAGGTGGAAAAAAACAGGGAAAAGGGCCCAGAGGGGCACAATGACAGAGAGGGGAGGTACGTGACAGCAGAATGGGGTCAGACAGTGCAAAATCCATTCGGAAAGGGCAAAAACGGAAAGGCCACAGGTGGAAAAGGGACACTTTTCTAGGTCAGGGCACAGCCCCAGCGCACATGATCCGACAGTGGACAATAACTTCGGGAGGGGCAAAAACGGGAGAGCCACAGAGGGCACAATGACAAGATGGAGGCACGCAGCACAGTAGGAAAACAGGGGCACAATGACATTTGGAGTGGCAAAAACAGGATTTAGCCACAGGGGGGCAAAATGACAAGGGGGAAGGTCAGGAAAGCAGCACAGGGTCGACAGGGCAAGTGACATTCTGGAGGGGCAAAAAAGGAAAGGCCAAAGGGCCAATGAACGTTTTGAGGAGGGGAAAACACACAGCGCATGAGGCCCAGACAGGGGCACAATGACTTTTGGAGGTGGAAAAAACGGGGTGGGCCACAAGGGGCACAATGACAGAGAGTGGAGGTGATGGGGGCACAGCAAGAGTGAGACAGTGCACAATCCATACGGGTGGAAAAAAAACAGAGTGGGCCACAGAGGGGAAAATGAAAGAGAGTGGTTTTGACGGCCCGGCAGCAGATGGGGTCAAAGAGGGGACAATACACGTGTAGGTCAGGGCGCAGCCACAGCACAGATAGGTCAGAAGTGGCACAATGACAGAGTGGGGGGGGGGGGGCAATTCCAGCCTTAAAATGGTTAGTGGCAAGGGAGAAACTGCCAGATGTTGGCTCAGGCGGGGGGGCGGGATCAGAATATTGGCTGAGGCAGGTAGTTTTAAACCCCCAAAACCTTTCTCACGTTTGGGTGGGGGTCATGGCTGATGTACTGACGCCTAAGGCATTGGGGTTGGGAAACCGGCCCATCCCCGCCTATTTATCTTTACAAAGGGCATCTTCCACATTTTTGGGGACAAAACGGGGTTCTCCTTGGCTAAACGATGGCCCCCCCCCCGGCTGAACACCCCTCTGATGCCCCACTACTGGCCGGGCAAAGGAAAAGCTTCTCCCACTGCAAACTCCAAAATTGCGGGCCCCAACCCCCCCCCATCCTTTTTGGCGCACAGTATCCACTATCTTTTTAACTGGGGTGGGGAAATGCGTCCAAGTAGGCCCAAACCCCCTGTTGTTCAGGGTCGCTCCAGGGCCTCTGCTGCTGCTGGGGACTGCCCCCCTCCAAATAGGGGTAAGGAACCCCCTCCCTTCCCTGAATCCCCGGGTTATTGCTCTTGGGTGGAAATGGGACTGCTCCAAACCTTTCCCCCACCTTTTTCCCCCGCAAGCCGCGGCAGTATTTCGTTTAGTGCTGAAGAAACCCCCCCCAGAAACCCTTTAGAGGGGGGAAAATGGCCGCCATGGCAGCGGCCAACTGACTACTAAGGATTTTCCCCATAGTATTTTTTTTTGTCCCCCCCCCTCTCAATAGCTGGGGAAAAAAGGGCCCCATTTTTGGGCCCATAGCGAGGTCCAATAGGGTAGAGCCCCGAAGTCCCCCTCACCCGGGTGCGACTAATCGGGTTTTCACTACCAGGGCAAAACAGCATGCCAGGGGCCATCTGCAGAAGTTTACTTTCCCGGGGGGCCCCCCCCTCCATCTCCACTGTATAAAATGCCCAAAGGTGCTTTTCCGGGGCATCTGCCCCCGTCTTCCTCAAACCCCTCAAATTCCCCCCCACTGCTCCTGCTCCTCCCTCCTTGTCACCTGGGAGAAAAACTCATTTCACCAGACAATCCTTCCCGCCCAATGTCCTCCCCTCCTCCTCCCCCCCTCCATTTTATCCCCCCCGACTCATATGGCCGCGAGGTAGTCGCCACGTCTTTATCCCCTGCCTACCGATTTTCACATCTGTTTTCCCGGGCAAAGAAACAATGGAATGACTTATTCATTCCCGTCTTTCCCGGCGACTGACAAATAACGTGCCCTCCCCCAATGGGCCCCCCAAAAAAAACGGCCCGGGGTCACGCAAAAGAGCTGCCACTGCTGACACAAAGTTTTTTCCCCGGGGGGTACTCCCCGTCCCCGGGTCAACAAAAAAAAAGTTAATGACCTTTCTCTGTTCATACAGTCGGTTTTCCCAAAATGTGCAGCTGGAATTCCAACAGGTGGAAAAAATCGCAAAATCCAAATGTGTTTTGGGGAAGGGGCCCTTCGCCACTGCAAACCGAAGGGGGCCTGCTTTTTGGAAATGGGGTAATGGGATGCACATTTTTTCCTTGGGCCTTTTCAGAATCTTCTGAAAAAACGGGGGAAGACTTCAGGAAAACCTTTTTACAACCAGATTGAACACATGCGCCATGGGAGGGGGCCTGGGCCATCCCTCCTCGGTGCAGGCGGAACACCAAAGTTCCCCCATTGTCCGTCACCATAGTTCCGGGTTTTCAGTTGGGGGTGGGGAAAGCCACACATTCCCATTTCTTTCTGCCCGGGCGTGGGGCATTCCTCCCCGGTTACTTCCCTTCCCCGAGGCAGCTAGGTGTAGAACTTTGGTTTAAAAAACCGCGGGGCCCTTAAAAATTGTGGGAAAGATGGACAGTACTTGTGGAGGCCCCGGGTTGGGGGTGGAGGGGGAAAGGGGGAGCGGACATTGGGGCAGGGGCCGCAGTTTTTACAAAATGGGAGGGGAAAAAACGGCGTCTCCTTCCCCAAGGGTTTTTTTTGTCCGGGCAAAAAGCCCCAATTTACCCAGTGGGAAACCAAAGGGCATTTACTGGCCCTTACCGTAGTTACAGCTCCCAAAATCCGCCCCCTTCCCCTGCAACCCCGGGAAAAAACCGAAAAAACTCAAGGACTTTCCCAACCCTTTTGTTTTTACATATTTTTTGAAGGGGCTGGTTTCTGCCTTTTTTGGGAAAAAAAATTACGGCTTGGAACACTCCATCTCGGCTCGGGAACCCAAACCCAAATTTTTCTCTGAACGGGCCCGAGTTCACCATTTTTTAAAGGGAAAGGGACGCAGTACCAACAACTTGGACAAAGGGGCACGGTCCAGCTGGGTGCAAACCTTAGGATGGGGTTGGGCGCACACTGTTGGCTCTTTGGGGAAACGCCCCGCTGAACACGGGTGGCACCATGGTAGCGAGAAGCAGGGGCATCTGGGCGGGGAAAAGAAGTCCCAAAAAGAAACAGCTTTTCCCTTTTTGCAGAGGGGGTGGAAACCCTTTAAGGCTGAAATGGCCTGCATGCCCCTGGGCGGGTGGGGCTGTTTTCGCTCGGCGGGAAAGGACCCCACTCTGAGCCAACCTTTTTTTTCCAAGGGAAACCCGGGTGGTATGCCCGCATTTGTTGATGCCCGGGGCCGTGGTGCCAACGTTAAACTCCCTGCCCCGGGCCCCGCTCCCCCTTTTTCTGCCCACCGATTCTACATAAAACCCATAACGGGGTCCCCCGGGGTCCTTTGCAAAAAACTGGGCCCCACCCCTGAGTATCGGGAAATTTTTAAAAAAGCCAAAGGCCGCACTGGTGACTACTACCCGCCGCTGGGCCCTTCGCTGAGCCAAAATGTTCTGCTAAAATTTTTTGAACCGCGAAACGGGTTTTTTACCCCTTGGGGCTTGGCTCCCGACCAACACAACTGTTGCTAAACCTGCGTCTCACGGGCCCCACCAACCCACGTGCCCGGGTGTGCCACTGCCTGACGCGCAACCCGATGCCCTTTCCCTACGGAAGATGAAAGCCCTTTTCCTCCCCCCCGGCTCCCCCAAAAGGGGGTCCCGGGTACATCATCTCTTTTGGGGTTTTTTAAACGTCACTCCCGTTCCCCATCCCCCCGGTCCCCTTGGGAAAAAGAGACTGAAACCCCTCCCCACCAAAAATGACCTCCCATGCCCCCCCCCTCCCACAACTTTTACTTTGGGGCCTACTGCAAGAAGCCGGGGATATTACCCATTTTTTTCGCTGCCAAGTACTGCTGATGCCCCCCTCAAAATTTTTTCATCCTCCCCTATAAGTGGCGCTGAGCCCAGACCCCCAAGTAGGGTCTCTGGCCCGTGGGAAAAAGAAGGGGCAGAGGCGGGGTTTAGGGCGGGGGAGGTCGCTGACCCGCTCCCCTGGGCCCTGCCAAAAAAGGGTTTTGTCTGACGTTCCCACCCACCCCCTTGGGTGGGGGTTGTCAAAAGTCCCCAACCCGGGATTGGGAAATTGGAAAAGAACCCCTAAATCCCCAACCCAAAAACAAAACCCCCAAGGGTTGGGGGTTTCCCCGCCCCAAAAATTGGGCCCCTAGATGAAAAAGCGGCAGTTGGGGGGCCTCACGAGGATCCCTTTCGCCCAACCTCCCCCTTAAATGTGCTGTGACCGGGGCCCCGGAAAAGTTTGGGGCCCTTTTCCCCATGCAAAGGGGAAAACCCCCCCAAATCCTGGCTGAAAATACTGTTGTTCTAAAAAGTAAGACACTGTTTATGAAGTATCTGTATAAAGAAAAAATACACCCCCCCTTTATTTTAAATCCAAATTAATCCCCCAAAAACTTGGGTTAAACCCCCTTGGTATAAAATTTTTGGGGGGGCTCCCCCAAAAAAGGGGAGGAAAAAAAAAAATTGTAAGTGCCCCTTTTTAAAAATCTGTGTGTTTTTTCTAACATAAAAGCACAAAAAAGGGTTAAATTAACCCTCGTATGAAAAAATGCTACAGAATTTCTTCCCGTGGCGGGGAAAAACAAAATTTTTTTTTACTGACCCCCAAAATGCAGGGAAAAACGCTTAATTAAAACCCCCCCATGTAAAATTTTCACCAAACAATTGACAAAACCCCAAACTACGAGCTTCCCTAGCGTGGGTTTCAATGGCGTGTAAACTACGCTACACAAACCCCAAAAAAGGGGAAAAAATTTTTAAAATTTAAACCCTTTCCCTTTTTGGGAAATTTGGCCCACAGGAAAAATTTTATTTTTTGGGGGTTAAAAAACGGTTTTTTTTTAGTCACCACAACCAGAAAAAACCTTAATTAACCCCTGGGGTGTAAATTGCCCCAAAAAAAATTGAGCAGGGCCCCCAAAAAAGAAGTGGGAAATTTTTATTGTAAAAACCGTTTCTTGAAAGAATACCCAAAGGATTTACTTTTGACCCCCTTGATTTTCAAAGTTCTGTGACAAATACATTAAAATGTAAACACTGGCCCCTTGGGCCACACTTGGGCTTAAAATCCAATACCCCACAAAAATCAGAAAAGGGAAAGTTTTTGAGAAGCATTTTCTAACAAACCCAGATACCCCCCCAAAAAACGCTGTATAAAAATCATTTTTTTTCAGTAAGAGCTATTTCAAGCAGCCCCCGGCAAACACCTTCCCTAATCAGTACAGTGAAGGATGTTAGCCCCCCCAGCGTCGCCCCCCGACCGGTTTTAAAAGGCGGGACGTTCCCCAGAAACCCGCCGGCCCCTGATTTGGGTTTTATCTCTGGGACATTGTCATGCAGGCTATTCCCCTTTTTTTCCCCCCAAGTGCTTTGCCCCAAATAACGCCATGTCTCCCCCATCCATTTTTATTTTAAACAAAAGCCCACTTTATTCACCCGAAGTCCCCCCAAACTTCGACTTCGTTTAGGGAAAAGAAGTTTTCCAGAAATTCCCAAAACGAATTCCACTTCATATTTTAATCAATTTTGCCCCCTCTCTAAAATTTTTGGCCCCCGAAGGTAATTTTCAACTTTTTTTTAATGCTTTTTTTAAAGGGTGTTTTTTTTGTGATAAGGGAAATTTAAAAAGAAAAGTCATGATTTTCACCGTCAAATGAACTTTTGCTACTTCGTATAATTAGTTAGCAAAACCCGGGAATGCCCTTTATTATAACCTGCAAAAAACTTCTTTTTTAGTATTTTTCAAAAAATATAATTTTGAAGTCAGGGAAAATTTATTAAACCACTGGCAAAACTCTTATGCTTGATGTTGACTATATAATGCCCGTTACACCAAATCAGGGTTTGAGAGAAAATACTATCCTGCCCAAATTTCACCTTAGGGAAATCCCCGTCCCAAACCCTTCACCAACCCCCACCCCCCCAAACTAATAAAAAATAATAAAACAATTTGTAACCCTTTTAAATTTAGGAATTTCCCAATAAAATTAAAAAATGGTCCCAAAACACAATACCCTGCAATATAGATGTATTGGACAAGCAATCAAGCCAAAGCTTGTTGAAATCGCTTTGGGAAAACATTTTTTGTAAAAAACCAACGAATTTTTTTACAAATTTCTAAGATAGAGGTAGTCCCCCCCCTTTGATTAGGGGGTTGGCCCCTTTTGGGGGGGGGGTGCCCCCTTGGGTACGTTTCAGTTAAAAGTTTAAATGCAATTTTTTTTGTACTCCCATTGTGTTTGGATCAAGATTTATATCCTTCTTCAAGGAAATTGAGATAACGATATAATCTCAAGAACTGTGAGTTTTGAAAAAATATCTTGCCTTGGTTTTTATTGATTACACAAACCGGGGGGTGAATCATAAATATTTTTGATATCGTTATTTTCCCCTTTTTTCTAAATTGGTTTATTGCCTTTTTTGGGTTTGTTTTTAAAAAAAATATTTCCAAATGTAGGTATAAATTTTTTTTTTTTTAATTGGGATAAAAAAAAAAAGTGTGATTTTTGTAATTTGGGATATATTTTTTTCTTTTGAGCGGCCCATAAGGTCCCCTTTCCCTAGTTAGACAAATAATGGTCCCCCCACAGTTAGCACTAATATGTTTCCCCCCAAAGTTTTGGTATATAGGTCCCCTGGGATAGTAAGGCAAGTAAATAGATCCCCCTCCTAGTTTTGCAGGGCATAAAATCCCCCCCCATTGTTAGGCAGGTACATAGGTCCCTCCTTAAATTAAAAGAGGTATATTTAAACCCCCCATAATTTAAGGGGGGTTGGATAATAAACCCCCTCCGCCCCCTATTTAACAGGGAAAAATCGGGACCCCTCCAAATCAGATAGGGAAAAATAAGTCCCCTCAAAAAAGTAGGGAGGTTTAAGACCACCAAAAGAAAAAATAATAACCAAAAATAATAAATCCAACCCCTTCTGTCCCCCCTGGGTGCGCCCTTGCTCTTTGCCTGACACAGTGTGGGAAACCCTTCGGGAACTACTGGGGGCCCCAACAGCCCAAAAAGTGACTAAAAAAAAATTTAAAAAGGGGGAAGCACAACAAAATGGATTTTATTGACCCAACAAAACAACGTTTTTAGCCCAAAAAGGTTTTTTTTTTTAAGCCCCGTTTAGGGGTGAAACATCGCTGTTGTTGATTTAATAAAACACTTTTTTTTTTTGCGCCTCCTTTCCTTTTTTTTGAAAGACAAATTTTTACCTTGATCCTGGCCCTTTGGGCATGTACACATTTTCTTTATAAATTTATTCCCTATTTTTTGCTCGAAAAAACCATTTGCTTACAGGGAAAAATGACTAGGGGGTTTTGGGGTTTGGGAAAAGGGACGGCCAAAGATGAAGTCACCCTTTATCATGCCCCTGCCCCCCGGCAAAAGTTTTTTACTTTAAAGAGGCCCCCCGGGGCCCCAGATTTAAAACAGCCTAGTGATCCCCCTTCTGTTTTGGGGAAACTTGGGGGCCCATATTCATGCAGCGCTAAATTCACAACTGTATACAATTTTCTTAAAATTTTTTTGCAGACCAAAATGCTTCCATTTTTATGACCCAAAGCTGCGGGCCCTTTCAGCGGGTAAATTTTCCCTGGTAAAAACTGCAAAATTTAGGTTTTCCCTGACAAAAATTTTTTAAAAAGAAAATTTTAGGGATTAAAAATTAACCCCAAATTGTCAAACTCCCCATCAGTTTGAAACATCTGGGTTAAACAGTAGAAAAAATAAATCCCGGGTCCTTTGGGGGCCCCACCTCCCAATTTATTAAAAATTTTTAAAGGGTAGTCTGCAAAAATTTTATGTGCCAGATACACAGACACCTTGTGTAAAAAATATCTGTGTTCAGAAACCCCCCAAAACCCCAAAAAGTTGATACACGTGTAAAATGTTTAAAAAAAACAAAATTTAATATTTTTTTTATACCAAAATTTTATTCTCCAAAACCAAAAACACAAATCAGTTTAGATTTTTTTTTTTCAAAATTTTTGAGAAAATTTAAATTTATTTATATAATTTAAAAAGCCAGCATTTCATAAAAATTGGGGAAAAAGGGTTAACAAAATGGCCCGGAAAAAATAATGGGACTAATGTAAAAGGGTCAATTTTCAAATAAATCCTAAAGACTGTGGAAAAAAAACATAAAGGGCCCCATGTAGAAAACTTCCAGATGGGCCCCTAGCAACCAATAGAAACTCCCATTTAATTTTTTTTAAAGCACTTTTTTTAAATGAAAGAGGATTCTGAATTTATTTCTTTGGGAAACCTGGACATTTTAAAAATTTATGGGCCCCCCTACAATTTTTTAGATTTGGGGAATCCCTGACCCAAAGTTGCTTCTGAAGTTTTTGTTCCTCCCAACATGCCCCTAATTTATATCACAAGGGATTATGGAAAGGGGGCTGGGAAAAAACACGGGACCCTCTATAGGGTTTTAACAAATCCCCAATTTTTTTCTGATTCACTAAAACTTTGAGAAGCAAAAAGGAAAAATTGTCCCAAACCAATAAAATTGCTCATCACATAACCCCGTTTTTCGGGGCTTTTGCCCCTCATCAGTTTTAGAGCAAAAC